>JAAGNO010000514.1:25553-39498 GCA_033439905.1 Ceryle rudis | reverse complement strand
AGCATATATATATATTTGACACTTTGTTTTTTCTTTGTGAAAAGTTAGGGTAGGTGTGTGAAAAGAAACGGGAAAAAAAAAGGCAAAATATGACTAGGGTCTATCCAAGGGACAAAAAATTAAATTTCACTGTTAATGAGTTGTTTGGATGGAATTTGTGTATGTTTGGGATGTGGATGTGAGAGGGGACACAGCAGAAGAATAGATCAGGTACCTCCCAGCTCTTTGTGAAGGCACTGAGTCAATTAAAATTGCATGTGCTAGTTTGGAAGGTTAAAAGGTAATTCTTGCCAGAGTCAGACTAGGTGTCATTAAATATTCAGAAGCAAGGCTTTTTCCACAGAGTACACACATAAGGGATGGGTGAAAGAGGGAACTGAAACTTGCCTTTCTAGTGTTTTATAAGCATTGTGCTTGTATGCACATAACCTAGCTATCTTTTTTTTAGAGATTCACTTTTGGTAAAACTATATGTCATTGAGAAACGAAATGTGTCATCAGAAATTTCTGACCCAACAAAACCACTGGGGACAATTGCTAGACAACTGACTCCTGGTGCACTCCACAACATAGACAGCTAGGTGTATGCTTTCAGTTGCCTTCTTCAGCCTTCATTGGCTGAAGAATGTACATAGAATATTACTCTATCAGGAGATTTCAAAATTCAGTGAAAAAGGATTCTGCACCAGAACACTTTAAACAATATTAAATGGATTGCCTTAACAACAATGTAGCCATGGATTTATTTTTTTTCTTTTTCCTTCTTATTAAAAACAAACCAGAAGAGACTACCTTCTAGAAATCTGGAGAATGTCAGGCAGGTCTGACATAGGTCATTAATGTCTTACATGTACAAATAGCATGGGATTTGCCCCATTCAAACAAGACACCTTAGGCTCCTTTTATAGTAAAGTAATGAAAACAGACAACTCTTGCAGGTGAGTTATTTTTCATAGGCACCTACCTTAGCAGGAATTGCATTATCACTCCTCCAGGCATCTCTTTCATTCTGCTTTGTAAGGCAACCAGGTGGACATTAGAAACCTAAGATAAACCTGATGAATCCAAAACCATGTATTGAATCATTACAGTCCAGAGACTAGGAGTCTAAGTGTTTCTAAGCACTTCTACATGCTTTGATTGCTTCTGAAAGTAGGAAAGTTAAGATAGACAAGTTTTATGAGGTCTATTGAATATTAAATTATATCCCTATTAGAGAATGCTCTTATTGTAACTACTTCTTATGTGAAGGTTTGTCTTTTGTATTTTAAAATAAGTACATCAAATGGAATTCTTGTTTGAATAGTTTTAAACCTCTGTGTGCTTTTGGTTTGATGTTTTGAAAAGGAAGCTCTTGTTTTAATAGGTGGAAATTTATTTTCACCTATTTTTCTTTTCCCTGAGACATCTATAATTGCATTTAGGGTTATCTCAGAAAAAGTTTAAACCAGAGATCAAGAGTTTAAACTAGTTTTCTTTTCTTCACTTCTTTAAGATGTGTGTATGATCCTTACATAGAAATATTACTAAATATTTATACATATGGCTTGTGATCTGACATGTGTGGGAAAGAATATTAAATCTTTTTATAAAAAAATTATCATCAGATATGAAGGAAAATTACATTATCATAAGACCAGTGAAAAAGTGTAGAATTAATGCTGAAAATGTACCTGTAAGAAACAATAAATCTCTATTAAAAATGCATTTCTACATGTACCTGTGCACAAATTGTTACACTTTCATTAGGATTGTCCGAGCATAAAAAGTATTCCTTAAAAAACAAAGAAGAAATTACACTGCTAAATTACTATAAGCATGGAGGATTTAAACAAGGGCTTAAACCAGTAAAATTGTACCTTTGCCTATGAAAATAAGTGAAGAAAGTACTCTGATATCATGGGGATTCACATATACTGTTGATAATTTTAACACAGAAACATTTTGACAATGAGTAAGGCTCAAGCACTCCACCTCTTGAATGGGATTTGGTCTCAAACTGTAACTAGTGTTTACTCCTGAGTTTTAAGCTTGTCTTTGTTTTCTAGAATACTGGTGCTAATAGTGTTTTTAAAAATACAGTATCTCCTCCTTAATCTTAAGAGAGTCTATAATGCAAAGATGTTTACACATGTATAGGCATACCTAAAATTCAGAGAAGTTCTTCATATATCTGAAAAGGTTTGAGGTTCATTATCTATTTACATGATCAACACTGAGAAGATCTATATTGGACTACTCAAAACTGCCATTTGTTAGAACGCAGAAATACCTAGAATACAAAAGCATGAAATGCAAGAGTTATTTTATACCACCATTTATATTTAATGATGTGTGGTAATGACTCTCTACTCATTGTGAAATTATGTACAAAGACATGTAACTAAATTGCCTACTAAACCCACTAAGCACTACACCTATGAATCTGAAACAGAATTTGAAACAATATTAAATCAATATATAAAATCATTGTTTCGTAACAATAAATAAAATCAACTAAAAGCAACACAGATATTGGACTCTCTCCTGTATGTGAGCAGATGAGTTAAGTCAAAGGGAAGAAACCAACCATACCACCATGTTAATCTCATACCAAGAATTCACGTTGAGAGGACTCATAGTGACCAAGACAATTCATCTAAGAAAACATGCAGAGTAGAAGAGAGCTTTTAGTCTAAACTGAATAAAGGAAAAGAAAGGGATGAAGCAGAAAAGGAAAATTCAAATTTGAATCCAGCTGACACTTCCTCTCTGCCCTGATCAGAAAATCTTCTTTGTTTTTGATGCCAGTATGAGCAGTAATTTCTTCCAGCCTTGACTAAGAAATGACTGGATGACCCATCTGAAAAAGTCAACATGTTCTTACCCCCTTCTCTTGCAACCCCAGTCTTAATCTCAGAATTCTTCAGTAAGAGTTCTGGGAATATGAAATAAATGCCCTTCATTTACCACTCAAATACCACCTGCCTATGCAGAGACCTATCTACACTGAGCATGGAAGTAAGCAGTGGATTCGCTTGGGTCATTGAAAAGCTTGTTGCTACAAATTATCTGCTTACAGCTTTGAGCTAAACTATCACTCTGAAGCACTCATCCATACAGATTCCACTCACCAACGTACTCTCCAAGAGTTACTGTGCTTACATGCATGACTTTTGTTCTGAGGTTCATTTGCCTGTATGATGCCTGATCACTAGGAGTTGTATGAGATCAGACATGTACATTTTGGAAGATTCATCAAAGACTGAGATGCTATGAATGCCTCATCATACTGAGGAATCAGCATGGTGTCTGTATATAAATTAATAATAATAACAAATGTAAAGATTCTGTTGTGTTGTGCAGCCAACTTGAGTGAACACCTTTCAGAGACAGCAGCCTGGGGAAAAATCATGACAGCATTCACGGGCACAGGCAAACCAACATTAGTCTTGGAAATTTTGGTGTGTATGTCAGTGCCTACCTACACTGTCAGATATTTAAAATAAATTGATCATGAATTAACAGAAGCCCAAGTATAGATAAGTCACTGTGTTGGCTCTGTAATTCCAAATAATGAAAAAAAATTGAGAAAAACATGATATTTTCAAGAACCATGTCCAAACACACTAAAAGGTGAAATCCATCAGATAAATTATGTGTTCCAAGCTGTCAGATTACTGTGATCATTTTTCCAACTGCATATGTCTTTAGGTTTTTTTATTTCTTTTAACACAAGCCTTTCTACTAGCATGTATTTTTACCTTGAAAAAGAAATGCAGAAAGCAAAATGAAGGATGCTGAGAATGATTCTAAATAGAAGCACAGTGAGTCAGGTATAGAGTAAAAATATCCTTCAGATGCTACTAAGAATAAATTTCAGATACTCCTGATTTACTTGTTCGGTGCTATAAATAGGGATCTTAATTTTTTTTTTTTTTTCTATTTGCTATCACTGAGCTCCTTAATAATTTGTGTTGTTCTCTGGACGCTAGGAATACAGGAAATCTATGTCTTGAATGAGCTAAATTTCTCTGTAAAATCACAAACTTTAAAAGAATTGCTGGAGGGCTTGTGTCTTTCAGAAGTGGGAAGGAAGAAGTTTGTTAAAGTAACTCAAAGCAACTCAGACAGCATTTTGTCTGTGTGAACACTGCACATAATGAAATAATGGGATTACAGGGGATGTATTCTATCATTCTCAATTGTGTGGAAAAAATTCACATTAAAGATTTTTTGAATTGTCATAGTGAATATGTTGTTCATTTAGCAAAATGTCTACATGGTTCAATTTATGCTGAGGACAGTTCTAAAATGTTAAAAATAAAAATATTGGAACATAAAAGTGCTGTGAGAAATGATGACATAAAACCCACAGTATCACATCACTTTAATAGTTTGAAACATTTGGTGTTCCTAATGTAGCTCCAATTGCAATAGATCATGTACTGTAATTAAAGAAGTGAGGTAATTGATAAAGAAGACCAGGACAGAAATAGGCTTTTTGGATTTATATTTTTGAAATCAGTTCCTCAATTTGAAATGAATGAAGAAATGGAATTATAGAAGCATTTGGAGAACAGATGAAAAGGGAAACACTGAATCTTGTTGAAGAAAGACAGGTCTCTGATGGACCTTAAAAAGAACAGTTATTTCAGGTCATACCAAGAGATCACCGTCTGCATCATGCCACCAGCAGCAGGCAGCAGAGGATGCCTATGGAACAGGAATGGGTCAGAGTCAGCAAAACATTATGGTACTTTCCAGAGCTGTCTCCTAGCTCCCTGTCATTGCTATCTCAAGAACTTCCTGGTGCAGAGCTTGTATTTATTAGTCTCAGTAATCTTTATTTTCCCTGTTTATCCAGGGTTCTTTTTTTGCATCCATGTAAATGATTTTCTTCCTATAGCAAAGAGTACTAAAACATAAAAAAATGAGTGAAGAAGCAGCCCCTTCGGCTTCTTTTAAATGTCAGCTGCAATTTTGATCACTTCTATATATTTTATTAGCTGGAGAGGAAGAACAGTAACTTTCTGTTCACTTCCTTTCTGTCATTCCTGCATTTTATCATACTGTTGTTCAGCTGCCTTTTTCTCATCTTGGAAAGTCCTGGTTTACTTGACCATTCCTCACAAGCAATGTGGGAGAAATTACCCTCCTCTATAAATCTCAGGTTTTGTAAATACATCTAAGAATGTTAAGGTAGCTTCACGTCAGATTCATTAGATATGAGTCTTACATATGGCTGAAATATGTGATTTTATGGACTTCAGAATATACAGCCATTTTCCAGGAAATTTGTCTCAAGGATAATATATCCCCTGTTTTCTATTCACCAAGCAATTTCACTATTTTTTGCTCTCAAACATTTCATTCATACAATCAGGGAACAGAAGACAGGACTATTTAACTAGGGTCACCTGTCACTCATCAATAGTAGATAACATGCATCAGAGTCAAAAGGAGCATTCAAAAGCTGGCATTTCCTTCTACTAGGCTATTTGATCAAAGCTAGCAACATGTTGAGGCTGAGAGATTTATTTTACTTTGTGAACATTGGTGAATTTGAAAGAAAAGAGATATTTTTCTTTAGTTATTTATGCAGAATAATTTAATTAGTTCTTGGCAAGCACATAGTGAGCCTGGGTGAACATTTCATCCTCCCTTTTGCATGCCTTAACAATTCACACCCCCTTATATGTTGCAGGCTTTCCTACAAATCTTGGAGAAAACCCTATTCTACAATAGCATGTCAAAAGGACTATTGATATTTTCCCTTTCTTCTGTTTTTAAGTTTGGTTACTTTTTTTTTATGTGCGAATATAGTAGATGTCTGTAATAGTGTATGCGTACAAATTGCATGTGTAGTGTGTGCAAACTTTATATAATTGCATATGCGTTACACACAAAATATTTACCAGGTTACCTACTCTGGTAACAGAACAATATTTTGAAGTCAAAGAGCATGAAAATAAACCAGACCTGTATTTTTTAGTATATATATAATGTATATATAATATTTTTCAATCTTATTTCTTATAGCACTGTCATTTCTTTTAGGGCTTCTCAAATCTTCCTGGCTCTTTGTACCAGCATTATTACTAGGAATTGACTACTGAATTCACTGAAAATTGAACTTAAGGTCATGTTTCACTTTTTCATCATAACATCCCAAATAAACACCCTTCTTTCCAAGGCTGTCTGTCATTTGTGCTGTGTTTAGAGTTAACTTTGCCTGGAAAAGTCACCTTGAAGCTCATTCAGCTTGCTTATAGAGAAGCACAGTGTGCTTAGTTCCATAATTCATTCTTAACATGAATTGTGCTTTATATCCAATATGACTCATGCACAGATCAGCTGTCACCAGCTGCTAGAGACTATTACATTCAGAGGAAAGTAAAGGAACTGTTACCATAGTTAGACAAAATTTAAATTATTTAACTGTAACATTAATAAGTGCTCATTTAGGAAATAAAAACCTTGTCTAACCTTGATTTAACTTATTTAACTACAGTCTGAAAATAAATGCCAGTTTTGTTTTCAAGGTATGGCCATTTACAGCAGTGTCTACTTCCTCTTGTGTGAGATGCTATTGTAAATTGTGGTGAAATTCTACATTCTAAGAATACTCTGTGTTGGAAATGCATCAGGGTTTAATATGAGGTTATTTCATGTAAAGGTGAAATGTTGTCACACTGGGATAATGCCATTAAGAGAAGCAGGACGCCAAACAAGACAAATGTTTGTCAAAAGTCTGAATGTATCATCCTATAAAACATCCACAAGGCTTTGACGTGCTCATTGGTCCTGTGTTTTAATTAAAAAAACCAAAAACAACTGTAATACTGGCAAACTGAAAGAAGGAAGTTTTATTGACTGTGAGCTGCTCTGCTGTTTTCCTACATAAATTCTGCCATCTCCCTGGTTTGTCAGTGTCCTGCTGGTGGTGTTATATCTTGAATAGGAAGATATAAAAACCTGAAGGTTCACTGCTACTGTAAAGAGTAAGAATGCCTAGCTTGATTGCCTTGTGTGTTGACTAACTTTAGAAAGCCCCAAATCTTACTACCCTCTTTTATTACCATATCACTTGGCAAAAATATAAACTACTGTGTTCTTTTTGCACCTGTTTCACCATTACTTCTTGCCAGCCAGTCTTTGAGTTACTATGCATGACATTCTTTTTAATATTTGTCAGTCTCTTTGTGTGAGTCTTGCTCTCTTTAGTGTACCCTATGGCTTGTAAAGGAAAGCATTTTCAGCCCAGTTCCAGAACTGGTATCTTACTTGGATGAAGTTAGCATCAAGGTTCTATGCCTATTTTGTTTCTTAAAAGTCAAGCTGAGAGCATCTGGGACTATGCACTTGTAAATACTTCTTACCTGCATTTTGTGATAGCTTCTTG
Organism: Ceryle rudis; assembly: GCA_033439905.1. NCBI lineage: Eukaryota > Metazoa > Chordata > Aves > Coraciiformes > Cerylidae > Ceryle > Ceryle rudis. The sequence goes on along the minus strand of JAAGNO010000514.1, from coordinate 32,114 downwards.
AAGACTCACCAAGGTGATGTTAAAATTGGCCATTATTAGAAGAGCTCAAATAATTTAAGAACTTCCCATGTAAGTTTGGTAAGCTCACTAATGAGATAGGTTCTCAGAAAAGATACTTCTACAGGATTGAAATCCATATATTTGTATTATGCATTAATCAACCCTTGCACAACTATTCACTTTCCTATTAAAAGCTATATGTAGACTATATTTATTATTTTTCGAATGTAACAAGAGTTCAATTTCCCCTCATTTGTCATATAGGTTTTCTCACTTAATGTAAAAGAGTTTGCCAGAATTAATAATTAATTCTTCTCCAAAGAATCTATTTAACATTTAAAAGAGTATCTCTCTCTTTCAGGTTCACCCTTTTATTTTAAAAGATTTAAAAAAGAAATGATTGCCAATGTCCAACTCTGCTTCCAAAACAAATATTTATCAGTACAGTACAGAAGCTTTTGTATTGTATTTTTTCTTATGCTGTAACAAATACCAAATTCTTCTGACATGCTTTTTTTTCTTCATATTTCTGTAATAAGAATAACTTAATATGTATTTTGACAATCCCCTAGTTTACAATATAATGAAAAAAGTTATATTGTTTTATTTTTTTCCATTTAAGTAAGGACTTACAAAGAAAACAACCCCAAAACAAAAGAAAAGTGGAATTTCGTTCACATTTAAGTCCAGTTCTTAGTGGTGAAAAATGTGTTACTGATAGGCTTGGTAAATGATGTCCTTCCTCTATTATCTAGATGCAGTAGGATAGTGTCAGGTGTCATTTATCTGTATTATATTGGTGGTTTTCAGTGCTGAGGCAAATACCTAATTCCAGTTAAACACTCATTTATTTTGGATATTATCAAACACTATCAGTGAAATACATTTGTAGGCTGCACTTCCAGGACAAAATAGAGTGGTACTTTTAAAGCATTTCCCATAGGATGGAATAAGCTGAACAGAGGATAGAAAGTTGGTAGATAAGGTGATATATTGTCTACCTAGGCTTCAGCAAGGCTCTGAACATTGTTTCCCTTAAGAACTTTATAGAGAAGATGAGGAAGCATAGGCTGAATAAGCAGGCAGTGAGGTGGATTGAAAACCGACTGAGAGCAAGACCGAGAGGGTGGTGATCAATGGCATGAAGGTCTCTTAACTAGTCAGTTCTGGGTCTGGCGCTGTTAAACGCTTTCATTAATGATCTGGATGATGGAGCAGAATGTACCCATAGTAATTTTGCTTATGACACAAAAAAGGGAGGAGTGCCTGTTATGCCAGAGAGTTGTACTGCCATCCAAACAGACCTTGACAGTCTGGAGAAATAGGCTGACAGGAACCTAATGAAGTTTAACAAGGGAAGTGATAAATCCTGCACATCAGGAAGAACAACCCCATGCATCAGTATGTACTGGGAGCTGTCTGGGAATGCAGCTTTGCAGAAGAATGCCAGGGGGTCTTGGTGGACCAAGTTGAACATGAGAAAGCATTGTGTGCCTGTGGCAAAGAAGGTGAATGGTATCTTGGGCTGCATTAAGAGGAATATAGCCAGCAGGTTAAGGGTGGTGATGCTTTCCCTCTACTCAGCACTGGTGAGGCCAGACCTGGAGTGCTGTTTCCAGTTCTGGGTTCCCTGGTACAAGAGACATGTTCGTGTTAAATCTACATGAACCCTGAAGAATTGTAGTATTAATACCATCATATTAAAATAATGTTTTGCTTATACTGCACTAGTTCCACTAGGTTTTTTTTGAAGAGATTTGAGCAGTCATTGTCAGAATAAAATTCATCATAGCTAACATCATAAGAATGGGGAGACAAGGGTGCTGGGTCCTCTTAGTCTACTGTATGACAGTTTCTTAAAAAGAATTAAATTAATATCTGATGAACACCTATACTGAAGTATTATAAATATCTAGGCATCAACACCTATTACATTCACTTAAGAAACAGACAGCTGAACATTACACAACAAGTCTCAAACTACAAAAATGGGAGAAGTGAAAAAAGCATTCCAGCTCAGAGATCTTGCAGGTCAGTCAAAATTTATTACAATTTGCAGAAAGAGAACTAGGAAAAGTTAATAACTGAAATCTGCATTATCACTGTCAAAAAAACCCTGATGCTTTTTGAGGAAAACTCATGACTCAACTACAGAAAAGGAGAAGAAAGCAATGATTTCAGTGTCTTTACCAGTATGTGAAATAACTTGAAATCTGTTGTTAGATATTACTTTTTGGTTTTAAGGAATATTTAATGCAATTTATTTAAAGATTGAATTATTTTCTCCAAATGCTGAAAGCAGCCACTGCTGTAAGATTGAATAGTAAAAAAACCTAAGAGAACTGAAAAACTGATGTTTTATCTGCTGTGAATGGGCATATATAACATAATATCTATTGTAGGAAAAGAATTCATTTCGTATTTAAGAAGACAAAAAATATCCAAGGGGAAGAGAGGGAGTCTTTTTGATCCCATAAGGCTCTGCAGCCTTTGGTGATGGTCTCAGATGGCAGATCTTGGAAGTGTTGTAACACTGCATCACAAACATTAAGTTTATGTGTATATATATATACATATGCAGAGGACTACTCATAAGCACAGAGGTAGTGTTAACAGTGTTTAGAAGTTTAATGGAGCTATTTTGTGAATTTTGAAAATCTGGAAGGAATTCAGAAGAGTATTAACAATAGTGATCTGGGTCCTGAAAAATGTATCACATCGTAAACACTATGCTCAACTTACATAATTTACCCTATAAAAAAGTAAGGAGTAGCTAGTATTGTTCACATGCACACTGGAAAGAGATTTCTGATACTGCTCTTCAAATGGACAGTAAATGATGCAGGAGATAAAGTGAAGTTTTACATAGATTAGCTATGAATAAAAATAAGGTATCACTATACCTTATTTTTCGTTTATATTTGGGTTTTGGTATATTTGGCTTTTTGGGTTTGTTTGTTAGTGGTTTTTAATCCCTGTGACTCTCTGGGGTTACTGAGGGATAGGCTCATGGGCCTTTGCAGCACTTGAAGCATTTATATCAAGATTGGAGAGATTTCTGAAAAATAAAATATCAAATAGAAATTTTGGTCTTAATAAGCTGAAAACTTTCAGCCCTTTTTATGCCAGAGATCAAAGATGATCACAGTTACGTTTTAGTATATGTGCATAAAGCGTAGTTTTAGTTTTATTAACAAATGCTTTTCTTTTCTTGCTAATCTTAGTAAAGGTACAACATTTAAATCTGCAAAGTGACAGTGAAGGCATAATGGAAATGTTTGCTCTGAACTTTTTATATCATTCTTATTTTCTTTCTGCTCCCAAACTTTTACTTTTATAGTTGTTAGTGCACTTTGAGAATCTTTTGGCAGGTATAATTACAAATTATGTAAATTTAAAGCACTACTATACTATTAGGAAATCCATATATTAGATTTTATTTTGAATAAATTGAGAAGGATTTTTTTAGAAAAATATATGTTCATGGTCACAAAATTTTGTTATTTCAACAAAAATCACAAATACAAAGACAATTATTATATCTACCAAGATATGTATTATTCCAATTTTTTTAATTGTTCAAGGTGGTGTTTTGAGGGACAATTAAATGAACCTTAAAAAAAATACTTCAGTAGACAAAATATTGCCCAAATATGCATAAGAAAAATCATATTCAGTCAAAATATTAGCCACATTTTCCTATTATTATTGTTTTAATAAAATTGTATTTCATAACTTAAGTACTGTAATTAACACATGACATAAAAATCTGGAATGCAATCAAAATTTTAGCCCTTTTAGTTTTAGATTTATGTTGTTTTTTACAGGTTTTTGAGAAATTATTTCATTTTTCAATAAAAGGAGATTGTGCAATTCATATTATGAACTCATTTTTTTCAAATGGTTCATAAGTAACTCACATGATTAAAATGAAAATGTAAAAGAAAGTGTACTTAGATTGCAAGCTTGAACAGACAAATAAAGTATAAACATTATTTAAGATGTTTATTCTTTTTGATAAGTTTCATCCCTTTCCAATTACAACATAAAGGTCAATACCTTATTTTTTGTAGCAAAGTACCAATTTTTGAAATAGTGTTCCATAGAATGCTTATTAAGTATACAACTTTTCTTTCTGTAATATAAAAACATGGCAATTAATGCAAGTAAGATTTATTTTTATTGTAATCCCAAAAAATTACTCCAAGCTGTCCAACAAAAAATGCACTAGATCACTGGCTTGGCACTCATGAGAAGGAACATGCTGTTACCACAAAGTACCCTCTGGGTGTGGCACTCATAATAAATAAGACATATAAGTCTTTTCCTTGTTGCAATTAAGAGGTGGAGCCCTTTAAATTCAAATGCAGAAATGCCTGAATAGCTAGATTTTGTGTTGTTTGTGCTTTATATACATAACATACATTTATCTGATTCTCTGTCATGGACTTTAAAAAACTTTGGATGAGTTCCAGTAAAGAAAATTATTGTTTCCCTTATGTTTAGTAGTGATGCCGAATTAGGTTTTCAGAATGTACAACTCCAATATCTTAAACTGTTAAAGAAACTTTTTTTGTGCGTCTTCTATAGAGTTTAAACTACTATCCCTGTTCTGGTTTGGGGGGATTATTTTTTAAATGTTAAGGACTTGTAAAAAAAATTGCTCATGCTTACTGCTTAAGTATAGACATCTAAACTGCTGGTTTTGATAGGGTTGTTCTAGGGTATTTTTCACACACCAGTTACATTTCTGAATAAAGAATTTCTATGATTCTCATTTCATTGACATCTAGCTTTTATATTACGCAGATTAGAAGGTTCTGTATCAGTCAGTGAGGTAGTTTTTTCATTGTGGCTCCTCTGAAGTTTACAAGTTTAGCATTGCTCACTGTTTTGAATTAAAACCATCCTTGATTAATTATCATTGCAGTATTCTTCCTTCAGTTCTAATAACAATGAAATGGACACATGAACATAAAAATTTGCCTTTTCCAATTCTGTCAGTGTAATGCAATCTAACAAATAGTAGTTAGCCAAAGTTTGGTTGTATCCTTTGGGTTTTAATTATTCTGTTCAAATATGTAACACAGCAAAAACAAAAAGTGTATCTCAGAAAACATATCTTTGATACATGGAATATTTAAAATCTCTGAACAGATGAAAGACTCTTCTTAACTGAAATTCTCTAGGCTATGCTACGTCTTTAGTAGAAGAATAAATATTGTTTGAAATCTGTTTATTTCTCTACTGATGCCTTGATTATGAAATCAGATGCAAAAAAGAGTTAAGCACTCACCATTGCTTAAAAAACATATTTACTTGCCTTATGCAGGTTAGCCTAAAACTCATACTATAATTTTGATTTACGTTATAGTGGTCAACCAGTTGCCGCTGAGTAAAAAGGTGCAGAAATTAGATAAATCTGAAACCCATATCAAATGAATGGGATAAAGTTATAAAGTTTAATCTTAGCTTCATCCTCTGTCATAAGTAAGGACTGTATTGGTGTTTCTTATCCTGAAATGATTTGGTTGCTAAACTCTGATAAAAACAAATAGCAAAAAAAACCCAAGCCCAAAACCCAGACTTGCTCTGCTATTACTAACTAGCTATGTATTTTTGTGACTTCAGTAAATTCATGGGATAAGATCCAGAGTACCTAAATTCAAATTTAGAATGGAAGTCAGTGAAATCTGGAAAATCTACCTTCCAGACAGAACTAAAATTTGGTATGTGTCTCCTAAGCATCATGATAAATGATGTTCGCATAGATGGATATTGCCTGGTGTTCATTTAGCAGGCTGATGATAAGTGTGGACCACATTGTATGCCTGAGCGAACACATCTCAAGAAAATCTGTGAATCTGGTGGTGAGTTGGACATCTTTTTTCTATGCGTATTTCTGTTAATTTCTTTGATGCAGGTATCCAGTGTACACAGATTGCCCCAGGGCCTAAATTGATTTTGTCCGTCTCTGAACTTGGCATTCATTAACTCTCTTATCATGCATGGCTGCATTTTGTCAGTTACTTTCTTGTAGTAGTATGATTTTTCTCTAGTTTTTGGATTCAATAAAATTTTTTTATTTTTATTTTTTATTTCATCAGTGTCTCTATGTTGCAGCTGGTGTAGATAGGCATCAGTTTTGTTGACCTCAGGGAATAGTTAAGCGAGTTCCATTATTTTTATTGATCTGACAAAAGGGAAACTTCATTCAAAATTAATTTTGTTAGTTATATATACATAATACTTACCTGGTAGGGGAGACACCATAATCAGGCAGGTGGTTTTCTCAGGGCAAGGCTCATCCCTTGCACTCTGGGTGTGCTGACTCCTGTGATTTCTCCAAATGCGGGAAACTTGACTTCATAATTTGTGGTACTGGGGGACTGCATTTGCAGTCTCCCTGTTTAAAAGGGCTGTGGTGGTTTGACCTTGGCTGGATGCCAGGTGCCCACCAAGCCACTCTATCACTTACCCCCCCCCCCCCCTCTCCCCCCTTTACTGCTTCATCCCAACATTAATATTTTCCAATACACTATCACTCCTCTTTGCTAGGTT
>JAAGNO010000514.1:7001-25543 GCA_033439905.1 Ceryle rudis | reverse complement strand
TGGGGTGGTTTGACCTTGGCTGGGGGCCCGGGGCCCCCCAAGCCCCTCTATCACTTCCCCCCCCCCCCTTTTCCTAGCTTTAATAGTTCAGCTGACATTATATGGTATGGAATATCCCTTCGGTCAGTTTGGGTCAGCTGTCCCAGTCATGTCCCCTCCCAAGATCTTGTCCACCCCATCCCACTGCAGGAGGAATATTGGAAAAACAGCCTTGGTGCTGTGTGACCCTTGCCCAGAAGCAGCCACAACATGGGTGTGTTATCAGCACCTTTCCAGCTCTCAGTGCAAAGCACAGCACTGAGAGGGCTGCTATGGGGAAAATTAACTCCAGCTCAGTCAGACCCCATAAAATAATATAAATGCATACATTGTCCCTATTCACTTCAGTGCCAAAGTCTTGTTGCAGTGTGTTTCCCATGTTAATTATGATTTTAAAAATTACTAACTTTCCATTTCATTGAATATACCTTATTTTTGTGCTGAAAAAAAAGTACAATGAGGTTGTATTTTGAGGTTTGTTTCTCTCTGTACTTAAAAGAGTAAATCTATATTTACTTGTAATAAATTCATGAAATGACCTATTTTTCAAACCACTACATTTTAATGATCAAAACAAAGTCAGGACAGTGGGTACTGCATGTTTTTGTATTTGTATCTATATACAAAATACTCAAAACCACTATTGTACTCTTAAAGAAGTAATTGTGCAATTTTAAGCTCCGTGAAGTAAAGCCATGATCTGATCATGGATATATTTGTCTAACCTTTTTTCTTATTGATAGTGTTAGATTTTGTGTCTTCTTTAATCTTTATATACTACTCTGTATATCTCTCTATTAGAATAATTGTTTTATAAAACCTGTGTAAGTAGCGAAATATCAATCAAAAACTATATTATTGCATCTGACCCTATAAACTAATTACACCTGCAGAGAGATTAAATCAGAACTGGGAGTCAGACACTACAGAAATTTGAAACAAAAAAATATAATTTTTTTACCCTGGAAAATCTTTATAAACTTCTGTAGGCTGGTACAATTCCCTAACACAGTTCTGAAATAGTTTGTCTGTGAAACATGTGGCATGATTCTGGTGTTACGCAGTGCTTGCTTTGTCTTTTCTGCAGTAGAATCTGCCTATGTCACAAGGGCTTTTGTTATTTTTCATCAGTGCTAACAAACTGATAAAATCTTTGGTGTTATATTGCATTGTTATGAATTCTTCTATTTCCTGAAAAGCAAATCATTGGATATTATTCATGGCATCTCTAGGAGTTGAGAAATAACTGTTGATTTTGCTGTAATTCATCAACCAAAAAAAAAACAAAACTGGAGGAGAAAACTACATTTAAATTAACCAAAATTTCATTTTGCCATCCTTGCTTTATTTTTTCAAAGTAAATAATTGTAAATGAATTAATATTCACTTTGATACAGAACAAGTCGTTTTGATCTGAAACATAAAAACCATACTGGTACTTGTAAAAGAAACAAATTAGAGATCATTAGTGTCACCAAAGAGCCAAATGAGCAATTTTTATTTTACTCAGAAGCACAATGTCCAGGGGTATTTGTCAAGGATGAATAAAATTTCATGTCAATTCTCATCTCTACCTGAGAAGTTTTTGAGCTCCTGTCTCCAACACACATGTTTGAAACACCTGATATTTTAAGATTCAAATAAGTAGATAGATGATTACTGTCATTCACTGTTCCTTTCTTTTGAAAATGGTGTTGATAAAAGTAATTTTTCTCTGTTGTTCCACTCCACAGAAAAATATTGACACTACCAAAATAAAGACTTTTTTTCTTTATCTTATCAGAACGTCATAATATGCCTCATACTCAAAACTATACTAGGAATACTAGAAAAGAATCTGAACCAATTTCTCATTGATGGGAAAACATTTTTTGTTTGTGTATTTTATTTGAGCTTTGTTCCACCTCACAGCATATGCAGACATTGAAAACACATTTAAAGTTCCATCTTTGCATCTGAAAATTGCAGTAAACCAAAATTTCTATGGAACATTCATGATATCCCAGAAAAAGTTTTTTAAACCTGCACAGTTTGCTTGTTTCAAGATAATAGAAACATATACTACAATCTGATACATGGAAAACCTGAGGCACAGTTTGCCCCACAACTTATGGACTTCCTTGCTTTTATGTGCTATGCAATATTCCAGAGTCCACTTTTAGACTCTTGTACATCTTACACTATTTTTCCCTCAGGAATTTCAGTGATGTTTAATGTGGTTTAATGAACTTCAATGAGATCTTAAAAGGAGAAATAAAGAGCCACAGAGGCACTTAATAAGGAACGGAATCAAGCATCAACACAGTAGAGATTAAGACCCAGCAGCAGAAAGTGCAGAAAAGGTTACAATTTTATGTTATGACCACTAATGAAAAAAAAACCAAAAAAACCTGCAAACCACACAAAAAAATTCTATACTATTTTCTACTACTCATATTCTTGAGCACTGCCAATAAAACCTTAAAAAATCCCCACAAATCTCTTATAATGTAACAATTTCTATGCTTGTGTAACATGAAGAGTTTCTTGGTGATAACATTTTTATTTAATTATGTCTGTAAGCATCATAACTTATATTGATGAACATGGATTGGCATAGTTGTTTAAGCCTATAATGAACTAAATGTTACACAGAATACAATTTTCCTCTTCATTTACTTTAATTTATTCGAGTTGTAAATGCCATTGCCTTCCATGATTACAGAATAAATCTAACTGTAGGATCAATTACTACAGTTTAAGAATTATACTTAAGAGTTGTTTTGTAATTATGTACAGTTTTTGTGCCATTAGATCTCAGCATTATTCTTTTTAAAATGTTTTGAGACCTAATAACACAAAACATTAGATCCAACATCCCAGGACATTTAACTATTGAACTTCTGTCAGCATTTGACTACACAGTTGAACCATATTTTGTTAATTTGGCCACTTAAATGATCTGAAAGAAAATTCTGGTAAATAAAATGAAGTTTTGCCAAAGAGTATGAAACATTGCTAAACTCAGGTGGTGGAGACAGACCCAAAACCACTGCACAGTTCTACCTTGCAGAAGGAAAGAATGAGCTAAATCTTTTACAAGATTATTTTTGGGAGTTTCTGAATTACTCCTGCAGAAATGGACACTCCAGCATAAAGAAGCAGTTCATTAAAAAACTGCTAGCTGGATTCAGCAATTCGTTGACAAGTGAAAGCTATTATTCAAACTAAAGAATTCACTAACATACCACACTGATCCTAATTCATATTGCAATCACTGTGACCCCATTACTGCAGAATATCTTATCAGAAGATAAAGGTTTAGGAGCTCATGTTTTCTAATCAGATATATAATCTGCACTAAATGAGAGACTGATTCAGAAGCAATGTGTCAAATTACCATACTGATATACGTGCTAATCCACATTGCTATCCCTTTATAGCTATTCTGAGATTAAAACTTGCATTTCTTTCCCCAGAACTGATCCCACATTTTATTCTGTAGAAAAAGAACAAGAAAAATTGCCCTGCTTCTGTTAACATCAATTGTTATAAAGAAGTAAACTTTCAAGTATGAAATGAAAATGAAGGCATTATCTATAGTGCACTAATACATAGATGGAGTTATAAATGAATTCAAACAATTGTAACTGAAACTATAAAAAAATGCAAATTGGTATATTTTCATGTTTTTTACATGGCACTTACTATACAGGTTATAGAAATTTAGACTTTCTCCAACTTAATTTGATCTTTCCTGTCTTACTTTGATTTCCTTAAACTCACCAAAAAATGCCTAATTTGAGGTGATGAGCAAGCCAACTTCTCTATTGTTTACACCAAATTGCTCTTGTCTGCAAGTTACATTTTATGTTACTTACTGAGAAATGGGAGGAAAAAATTATGTCTCAGTAATTTAAAGTGTTTTAATATTTGCATCTTTTGTATCTCCTACCTAGCAGATGTGAGTTATGAAAGATTAGATTCTTTAGACACAAACAGTATAGTTGTGTGTTGCCATATGGAAACAAGTTACTGAAAGCCATCTACAGTTTGCTAAGGGCACAAGTAAGCCATGAACATGTCATAAAATGTGATGGAATGAAATAAAATGTAAGAAAAAAAAAGTAAGAAAAAAAAGAAATAAAAGGATCTGAGAGAAAATCTGTTTTCTTTCTTGACAGCTGATGATCAGCCTTTGTGTGTTAGCGATCTGGTCTTAGACCAGTCTTTGGTTTAATTCATCACTTTATTCAGCATACATGATAATCTTGTAGGTTATTTTAGCAATCACGTAATTTTGCTGGAGAAAATCATACACATCTGGAAAGGTGATCAAGGTTTCTGATGTGCTCAGATAAGTCTTTTTTTTGCAAAAGAGTGATTCTAGGAAGATGTTTGGTGGTTTTGGGGTTTTTTTATTTGCATTTGCCTTGAAAAGACCCATCTAAATATGTAGGATTAAACTTCTACAAGCAGAACTCTGTTCATAAGAGGAAAGTGGGAAAACAAACAAGCAATTAAACAGAAAAACAGAAAGAGGTATATTCCTTCTCCTTAATTTTCCATTCAATATCAGTCTTAGAGAAAGAATGTATTTTTTCTGAGCTATTTGAACTTTTTTAGTAGAGGACCGACCTGAGAAAGTGTCAGTGCCTGGATCCAGGGTGGGGTGTGATGGGAGTGACAGAGATGGACAATGGTAAATTGCATTACACTAATGTACTTGAAATGGTGGGGACTATCTTTGCAATACAGAAAATTCTGTACTCAGCATTTAAAAAATCGAACCACATAAAACCACTGAGAAAATAATAGGAAAAAATATCTCTTTGGACTTATATGCAGTAGTTTAACAGGATGCTTAAATGTGTTAAGCAGGTGCTTAGGTCGTCTTCTGCATCACTAGAGCAAAACCTAATACACTCATGACAGTATTTCAGTTTGCAAAATAACCTTAATTCATTTCACCAGACATCCACAAACATCCTTCTTCAGTGTGATTTCTATAGAACAAGAAGATTGATGGTGAAACTAAATCAGAAGTCAAAGGCAACCTGTTTTAATGCACCAATGACATCTGTAGAAACTACTATAATAAAGAAACCACGTACCTGAATTTCCTTTTGGGGCTGAGGGAAAAGAAATGTGGTAGTCTCATAGGTTGACAGTTTGATGGATTCGTGGAAGCAAAGAAAGTCTATCTGGTTTTCCATTTTACTCCTGCAAGGACCAATGTCTGATTGAGTCAGAATATTTTTAAAGGATCGTTCATTCATATTTCACCAGCTCTTTGCTGACTCTTAACTACCTTCCAGTCCATTGTGCAACAGGAACAAAATGCTTCCTCTGTATATTAGGACAACAGAGAAATATCTGTTTGAACAGAGGCCAGTCTAACATGTTGCAGATAATGATGAAAACATTCACTTCAGTCAGTTAAGTAGTAACATTCAAGGTTATTTTTACAAGCAGTTGGAGGTGATTTAATATCTAATTTGTTTCTTTATCTAAATTTTTGAAAGGATGTTTATTATATCTTTGTTAGTATATCTTTGGCAATTTACTAGTGTCAATTTATTGTAATAAAATTGCTTTCTAATCTGGAACAATATTTCTATTAGAAAATCAAAATAATGTTGATTTATTTTTCAGTTCTGCAGGAAAAACATGCCAAAGATAACATAACTTGTCACATCTACAGAGGACATTTTCCCTCCCCCTAGATTTTATCTACCTTGAAAATATGAATTCCATCACCATTTTAGAAACATGATTTCAATATTTTAGAATGCAGATGATTCACAGAAAGGAAAAAAAAAAATCTATGTTGTGACAGTCTGAGTCCTCTTTAGAAATAAAACTTCTTAAAGTTTTGGCGTAAGTTGCTGGTTTGCAATTAGAGGTGACAACTCTGTTGCTAGGTTCCCATTATCAGAATATTCAAGAGAGCTTAGAGGCTGGCTAACTTAGAATAGCAAGCAGTGGCCAGGCTTTCCTCTCAGTTTTGTAGCAAAAGACCTTCTCTGACCTCATTATTGAGCTGTACTTTGACAGAGCAACATTGCCCAGAAGTATATTTGAGTATTATCAATAGTGGACCACAGGTCTCCAAATCAGCAAAATGTCTTTGAGCAGTTTAAACTTGTGATGGAAAACATTTAAGCATTTAACTGACCCTAAGTTGTTTGCTTTCTTAGAATAGTGTTTAAGTGTTTTGCCACACTGCAATAGTGAAAAACGGCCATGAACCCAGAATAACCTATGGTGGGCCATTCAGAAGGTACTGTAAAACATGTGTATCACTATTGCTATGCTGCCCAGTAATTAAACCTGTTATGCAAAACATTTCCTATAAATGTTGATTCAGTTTCAATATCTGAGAGCAATAATAGGAACTACAAATTTCTTCCAATTAACAATAGCTTATTAAAGAGCATCTTAAATCATTTAATCATTTTTCCCTTGAGAAAAAAAAAAGTTACACTGTTGAAATACTACTGTTTCTTGACTATTTGAAAAACAATTATGTAATCCACTGTCATGGTTTAGGGCCAAGGCGGCCTCTTAGACTAATAACAGATGCTCTCTGTTAAACCCACAAAGGGGAAGAGAAAGGCAATAAGGGAGACAGACTTAGCTGTTAGAAAACAAAACTAGAACAGCTTTAATGAAAATTAAAATAATAATAATAATAAAATGGAATATATACAAACATATACAAAACTAGTATCTAACCCAACCCCCCCGATGGTAATTACATCACTGTCACCACTGATGCTGTGGAGCAGGCACCAGGGGCGTCCCAGGCTGGGCCCTGAAGCAGACGGGAGCTGTGTTCAGGAGCCGGATTCTGGTACAGGATTCAGGAACACAGATCAGGATCAAAGGCAGAACAGACAAAGTTCTACTTGGATGCTCCTTGGAAGAAACTGGAAGAGAAACCGAGCCAAGCAAAGCCGGAAAAGCAGGCCAAGAGGGACAAGAGAGGGGTGAGACCCTTCTGATACCTCATCTTTTTATCAAATATGACATATATGGGATGGGATGGAATCCCTCATTGGTCAGTTTAAGGTCACCTGCCCTGTCCGCTCCTCACTGTGGGTGCAGCCTTTTACTTTCTGCACCCCCCACAGTGGTCCACAAGATCCAACAGTGACCTTGGTCTGCACACCAGCCCTTGGCAGTAACTCTAAACATCAGGTGTTATCACTGTTGAAGGAGACACTGTTTGTGAAAACATGCTTCTAACTTTCAAAAGTGCAGTTAGAAGAACTGAGTTGAAAAATAAAATCACTGAACAGAATTAGTTGTGTTCTCACACAAACCAGGACATCCACAGTCATAGTGATTTATTTTTTTAAATTTTGTTTCCCAAACATCCTGACCCTAAACCATGATATCAAATTAGTAGAACTTTTAACTTTCTGCTCTGGTCATAGCCCCAGAATTCAGAATTCTGGAATGCTATACTAAGCTTTTTATATATATCATACATCTTTTTTATACCTCAGGAATATGTTTTAGAAAATGCTCCCAAAGGTGAGTTGCTGATTTTTAAGAAAATACTGAATGAGAGTCATTTATGGCACATAAATGGAAAATAATCTTGCCATACAGCTAGGCATAGATGCAAAATTTAAGAACAGTTTTTCTTTCCCAATGACCTTTCTGGCAGAACTCTAATAGAGTCAAACTATTTTCACACACACTGAGAAGCTTTATTTATCAGTTGCAAACATCAGGGTAATAGTTCATGCATGTAATAGTTCTTTTTTCAGGGATACCAAGTAGTAGGCTTATGTTGTCAGTACCTAAATATCCAGAGTCATTTCCTCTGTCAGTCTTAACTTTTCATTCTTACTCATATTGAATATCCTAAAGATCTCATCCACTGGACTTACCCAGTATAATGACAGAGGAAAATAATTTCAAGTAGCTTGGGGAAACCTATCGGAGACTGACACACTTCCACCATGTGGCCAGATGGATTTTAAGGGAATATTTGCCTGTGGGGAATAGCAGTCACTGCCTGATGCCTTTGTATATCTTTCCTGCAGATCACATTCTGATGAGCTTTATCTGCCAAAAGATGCCAGGTTGAGAGTATTTGTCTTCATCTTAAGTTAGCAACTTCTGTTTTTTGAAGTATCCATCCAGAAACTGGGCCCTACCTGTGTAACTTTGTTTTGTTATTCCCTTCACATTATTCCCTTTAAATTACATATTTGAGAATTGTGTTTACTAAGAGGCGATATGAATGAGTGTGATGTCTTAGACCCTCCTAACTAGTCCACAAACCCAAAAGCATAAACTTGTCAGCTACACTGCTATTTTGGTGCTCAGGTATTGATGAGAACATCTAATGCTTGAAGATACACACGTTTATATAGCAAGTCACTTTATGCAGGTATATGGCACAAAATATTAATCTGCTTTTTAAAAAATTTATTCAGGCTAACATTTCTCCCTCATTTAGCTCAAGAGGAATGGCCCACAAAACTTCCGTCAAGTAAGAATGACATAGATGTAAGTTTATACATTGATTCATGGAATTCTGTGGCATACATTCTCAAGTGCACGCATAATACCTACCTATATCTGCCTCCACCCTTAATGATCAGGTGTGATGAGTCTTTCCTGGGCAAACAGTTCAGATTTAAATACTTCTGGGTGCACTAAGCAAGAAAACAGTAACAATATATATACATGACAACTGCACTTATGTTATTCCTCCCTTTTTACCAGAATAGAAAGAAGAGGCATGTGGGTTCGTGTATTATACTTTAAAGGCTGCAACCACTTTTTACCTGATGAGGTAAAAAGACAACAGGAGGAACACTGCATGGTAGGGGAGGCAATATGCTTATACAGAGCAAATGTAAAAGGTAAGAGTACAAAGAGGTAAGAGTACAAAGAGGTAAGATAAAGGGTCTTCCTCTATCGTGTATACAAAATTCTTGAGCTTCTTTTCAAAGAAAGGGTGAGACCCCAAAGCTGGTGTTAGTTAACAAAGGTGAAATATTGTCCAAAATGAATGTATTTTCTCCTTTGTCCACTTTTTGCATTGTGTCCAGGAGTAATGGCAACCATGGCTCTAGTAAGCAACTGCATTCAGAGGAATAATTTCCTATCTAGAAAGAAGATGTAGAGGTGAAGCTTATGAGAAACAGCAACCCCTCCTGTGAGGAAGACAATAAAAGGTAACTCAGTGGAAGGATACCCAGGGAGTATGAAAATAAAAATATTTCCTGCTCTACCCATGTATGAACACAAATATATGTGTGTGAACGTACACGAATATCCCTTCTGGGTATAATGTTTATTCTGCACTTGCAAATAGTATTTCCAAATTGGTATTAGACTAGAGTATTTGTACTATTCTGTCAGTTGAAAAGGAAGTTCTGACTTGGATCAGCCTCATAACCCGTGTCTGTATGCACTGATTTTGGATGCTATACATCTCCCTGTATCTCAGTATTGTGTACTATTTATTTTTTATTTTCTCTTAATAAACAGTCTATTGTGAAAGGTACAACATTAATATTTCTGGAAAATTTGCAATATCTCAGGGTATTATCACTCTATCTGCTGGTATTTGAAAGGGGGGGGGAGAGAAATGTACATAGAAAAATGCCTTCTTATCTAGCAAACACCATTAGTAAAACATTTTTGCATATATAGTGAGAGAAAAAAAAAGCTTGAAATAGATTACTTGTTCACCACCAATGGCAGACAGTTCCTGAATTGGTATGCAGCACATATGAGCAATCTTCACCAAGCAAAATCACAATAGATGCATAACAATTGTGTTAGAGCAATGTAGACATTATTTAGGAAGGTAGAACTTGGCGGGGCTGGAGAAGGCACAACACTGGAATCCAAGTGATTGTATATGCATGTGAGTGCATGCATGTGCACAGCCACACACAGAGATATGCGTGCTCTAGCAATTACAAGAAATAGCCTGTATTTTTCATGCATGTCACACAGAGAGACAGACTATTACTTTCAGCTAAGATGCCTACAAAGAACAAAATAGCCATTCAGAAATCTTTGTTGCCTGATAAGGGAATAAAAAGAACATTCTATAGGAATAAAATATTTGCAATTTGTTTTAAAATATTTACAAATGATTAAGTATTGCATACCTCATTTTGTCATCTGACTGTTTTACTGTAATTCATTTGGGCCATATTTTTTCTTCATTACTTTTAAGCTCTTCAGCCCATTAATTTGCTATCCAATTATATCTAATTACTCATTCACAGCAGTATACCTAATTTTCAAGAACTAGCAAATTTGTACTGTCAAATGTTCTGAGAATATGTTCAATGCAGAAAATGGTTTCACTCGGTTTAAACCCCATCATATTAATTTAGCAAAAACCTGGACCACCATTTTCTAATCTAGAAATATAATACTATTATTCTAAAGTTCTCATTGTCCTAAGGCCCCATTTTACTTTATGGAAAGTAAGTAAATAAGACATTTGTCCTTGATTAGAATGAACAAATGTTTTATTATATGAATTTATTGAGTTAAAACTTATTTAGTTAAATCTTGTTCTGAGGAGGAAGGGATCTACTTATGTAGCAATCTGGTAGTATGTGCACCGTTGGTAAGTGGACTCTGAAAAGTCAGAGAAAATGCTCCTGTTGTAGCAAAAACTACACCAACTTCATGTTCAGACTGTGCTGTCAGATCTAGGGACAATTCTTCATAGCCCATACGTTGACCACGAAATTGCAAATCCTAAAATCTTTACTGACTTCACAAACAGCAGAGGATCAGGTGTTAGGAATACACTTGTCCAAATATAGGCACTGCTACAATTTGGGCTGCTCTTCAGCTTCTCTTCTGGCCATGAGCTTTTGCTCCAGAAAATCAAAAGTCTGCTGGACATTCCTTTTGCTGTGTTTTTCAGCCCCATGCAGACACTTGAGGCACCTGAAGTGGTTAAAAACCCCATGTTTGGGAACTGAATCTTACCTTAAGTGTTTATGAGCTAAGATTCTGCTGTATATTTGTCATTTGAAGAACAAGAATGCTCGTAAAAAGACAAGACAATAGTACTCCGTTTCAAGCATTAGACAAACTCCAAACAAGAAATCTGAAGGAATGAGGCCACTTGTGGATGTCTCCACTGAGAAAGATGTTATAGCCTTTAATAATAATACATTTATAAGGAGGTTATGGATGGTCAGAGAACAGAAAGTCAGCAAGACGCTTTGCTAATTTATTTGTTACAGAGATCCCCCAGTCCAGGCTGTGATTAAGGTTTGGCAGACTGCCAAGCCCATCACCATGCATCCATATTGCTGCCTGAAAGACATCCAGTGGACTTTATTAGCAGATTCTTAGCATCAGTTCAAGCTTTAGCTACTGCTGTGGTATTTGAGTTTGGGACCCTGTTAAGAAGGGCACTTATCTGAAATTTCTGCCCCTTGTAAGCCACATAATAAAGTTATTTTGGTTAGGCCTGGCACAGCCATAGCCTGTGCTGTTATTTCTTATTATATTCAGTGATTCTGCTAAAATCTTTGCCTAGTTTTCCTCATGGACCTCAAAACTCTGTGATCAAAAAACTAATACAAAAAAATATTGGACAAGGAAGACCTTTCTATGCTGTATGAAGCAATTAGAGCTGATGGCTGTAGGAGATAGCTGGTGGTTCAGAACAAGGAAAAGATCAGGATTGCTTTTTCTTACCCTTCCACACTTGATAACAGGTGGTGGAAGCTTTAAACATAAAATTATAACCTTATAATATTAAGTGATTTTCACATTAGATGTTATCATTCTACCTCTCAGCAGAATATGTGAAGACTATAACAGAACAAATATGCTATGACAAAGAGTGGAGTAACATTTTCAATGTTCCTAGCTATAGGACAGAAAGATATTATTGTAGGAGGACTTGCTTGTGAAATAAGGGTGTTAAGTTTTATCCTATCCAGAGGAACACTTCTCACTGATGATGCTAGCTACCCAAAGACGAAATAGAGCTGCCTCCCTTCAAAAGTGTGTTTTCTTCTGTACATTTACCAGACAAAATGGACAACACTTCGTCTTTTCAGTCCAATACTGTCTTTTCAGTCCACCATAATTATCAGTGGTAGACTGAGTTAGAAGAGTGTCTGTAAATGAGCAGTCACTGTAAGTACTGCAGTCTCTTCTGAATTTTAGAACCCTACTGAATTAGATAAGATAATTAACTCATCCCTAAATGACCGAAAATGTCATTAGAACAACGTAGGATTTTGATTTATTCTTTTACTTTATGACTACACTTTGATTCTGGACTTTTCTACAGATTTAGAATGTAAGTACGCACACACTTACATAATGATTTATAGAACAGCAGTGAGATTGTTTGTAGGGTTGGAAGCACTGGTCACATCTGTATTTCCCAGTGAAACAGTCTATAATTTCCTGATTCTGGTGGCTTTTATCCCTCCAAGGATTTTGTTCAAAGATTTTCTGCATAAGGCAGTCTAAAAACACACAGTTGCAATGGTGAATATAATACATTAACTAGCCTCTCACATCCCATTGGAGGAAAAATTAAGTCTCAGAGGTATTTCTGGTATTTGGAAGAAGAGTTTCATCACTTTTTGATGTGGGATTACTCCTCTGGGCCTCCTCTTCAAAGCATCATTTCTTATGGCACAGAGGTGATAGTAAATATCCAGTAGCAGATGTATGCTCCTCTACACATACCTAAAGGAGTTTAAGTACTGTCATGATAATGTCATACAGTATATCCACCACAACTCTTCTGTAGACTTCTCAAAGATTTATTCTAGAAGACTGTAGATTTCTTTCCTCCCAAAAGAAAAGAACCCATACATTTTGTCATTCTATGGAAACAATTAAAGAATCAAGTTGTTACAGGCAGTTCATTTGACTGGGAAAAGGCTGGGGCACCAAACAGAAACTAGAAGTGTGAATTGTAACCATCATTTGAATAGGAATCCCACTCAGTAAGCACAATCAAAGCTGCAAAGCAGCACCCTAAGCCTCTGCTGTATATCTGCAAGCCTCTACTCCATAACTGTGACCAATAGGATTCCCAAAATGCATGGTAAATAGCAGAATAGGTCTGTTAAGCTATGGCAGACACATGAGGCTACAGAATCACAGGGAGATAATACAGACATGCAAACAGTAATGGTACAGGCCTAGCTGTGGAGGAGTAAGAGATGGAAGACAATTCTAAGTCATGTTTCGTATGAGAAACAGGACAGTTCTGCACCTTTGATCTCTAGTGCCACCAACAATCACATGCAGGAAGACTTTTCCATTTCAATTAATCACAATTACTGACAGACTTGATGGCCAAAAGTGAGCATTTGGAAACAAGACTCCTTCAATTTCTGGACTCCATTTCATCAGACATGCTTAGTCATGAAGATGTATGAATCTAGAAAAAAAATACTGTAGTGCCTCCCATTACACTTTCAGGTGGAATTCCGTATGAAGAAAAAGGTAATTTTCATTCCCTGCAGGCCAGATTCTTAGCATGCAGAAAACCTGACTTTTAATATCAGATGACAAAAAAATTATAATTAATGGTGTCTTGCGAAGGATGTTATATTAGTCGAACACAACTTGTTGAATCCTCAAAGCTGTCTAATAGATTAACAACCAAATGATAAATTAATACTCATGACCTTGGGGAAAATGTGAGAAGTGAAAGTACTTTTTTCTTAATTTTTGATATGCTGCTTGATTTAATATGCCACATAGTATAAAATACTCTGTGGCAATTTGATTACCTGAAAATATTCAGGAAAATGGTATCAACCTGTAGAATCCCACCAACTTCCCAAAATTGAGTTTGTTCTTTTAAAACCCAGATTTGAATCAACATTTTTATTTCCTGTAGCTTTTAGATTGCAAACTGTTTCATTGCAACAATTTCCCTGTATTTATGAACATAATTTTTCAAGTTATGGGTACCACAATAACACAAGTCATAAAATTATTTCTAAATGTAATGAAAAACCGTACATTACTGATATACTTCAAATTGCGTTGGAAGTTGATAATGATCAGAGCAACTGTTAATCTAGGGTGGATAAAATTCAACATGTGCTTCACGTATGCCTCTTTGTCTTCTGGGCTGTTGATGAGTTTCTCTGGAAGAAACTCAGAGGAATTGTGTTGTTCATTGGGAATGAAGAACAGATGTGTGTAATGAGTGTCTGGGGTGAGATGGAAATCTGTGCAGCTATATATTACATCAGATTTTTTTCCTATCATTCTCAATTAGCTTTTGGAGAGCATTGACTACAATGTCACCAGCTGCTCTTTCAACTGACTGTGCAATTTTTACTAAGTAAAATGGACCCTATATAGTGGATTTTATTCCACTGCCTAGTTAAAAAAATAAAAGATGCATCATAGCAGACCAAGATGCCTGTGCTTCCTCTATCCTATTCTATATTTTTAACCTCTTTTACTGTTATTTTTACCAGCAACTGAAAAAAAAAAGTGAAGTACATAAGCACTAATTGACGTATCTTCTATCAGTTTTTACCTTTGAACTTCTTTAATTTCTTTTCTCAAAGTCTAAATATATAATGAAACTACAGGACATATTATTCATTTTCTAAGCATTGAGATATAAATGAGTTTGCATCAAGATGCCTACCCTAGATTATATGAATGATTAGAGTAATATTCCTCAGAGAGGAAATCACCTCCTTTTTTACAGTACTGTATTGGGAAAAAAAAAAAAAAAAGCTGGTCTATCAAGTAGGATCTCATTTGTAAAACAATGTCTTGTGTCAAAAGCAAAGTCAATGATAAACTCCTAAAAATCTTTCAATTTCATCTCAGTCCATGCATTCTTGTACTTAGCCCAGCTTGAATTCTAGAGACAGAGGGCAAGATCCACAAAAGTACTTTGATCTCTAACTCCTTTAGGCTAAGTAAGAGTTATATCCTGTTACAGATATATCATAAACACAGAGGCATCTGGAAACTTAAAAAATAGCCTTTAGAAAAGCCTATTTGCTTGTGTTTCTATTATTACAGACATTATACCACTTTAATATGGGCAGTTAAGGTTCTGTAATAATATATGTCAAAATAAATACAAAATCCAGATAAAATATATTCTGTTTTGGGTTCCCTTCTCAAATAACCAGAGTTTGGACCTTTCCTCTGTAGAGACACACTCTTATATACCAACACAAGTGGGAACACTAAAATTGTATGACTCCTTTATTTTTGAGTTGTAGTGCCTAGTGTGTACCTAAAGATAGATTTCCACACATTTTAACAAGAGAAAAATCAAAGTTCTGTGATGACTGAAAAGTGAAGAGAGCCACACAACTGTGCTGTAAGTTGTCAAGCCAAGTCTGAACATGTGTTTGCCAGGTGCTTGGCACAGTGGGAAAGAGAAAATATCTCAGAGTAATTAGAAAGAAATGGGTTTTGTAGACATTAATCCTTAATTCCTTTCTGCAGGGATGTACCATCTTTTGAAACAGATAGTATGAATATGATCTACATAGGTGCATTGTTTCAAAGACACTGAAAGAAAGGAAAGAAGATTTATCAAGTGTAAAAAACCTTAGGGCCCTGAGTATCACTAAGAGGTTTAAAGCATTAACAATTACTTTTTCTTCCCTTTAATCAGGGCAGCCAGACCGCAGAAACTGCCTTCTCGGTATTCCTGTGGCAACACAGATACACATTGCATGCATCATCTATCTAAGAACTAGTGGCAGCCAAGTTTTAGTGTAAGACTGGAAAGAACATTTATGAAAGGGCATCTGATGGCTTAGATAATGTCTCTGATTATTGAACTGAATATCAAAACTGTTACTTTCTCTGGAAGAAGTAAACCATCTTTAGCAAGTTGAATGAGGTATTTCTAAAATTGCAGTGTGAAATTACCCAAGAAGCTTAAAAAATGTATCTAAACTAATTTAGATCACCAATAAAATCAGCTTGAACAAAGATTAGCAATTATTTCTGCTTAATTTGGTACTTTGAAGTGATTTATGCTGCAGTAGATACTGACAACCTTATTCTTTTTTAATTTTCCCTCTCTGATTAAAATAGTGAATTCTTCAGTTGTTAGGGCTGGATTTTATGACAGCATGTTCATAGTCAATCACTTCCAATTCCTACAAGTGCCTCATCTAATACAATCAATAGTTTTTTTCCTTGTTTCAGTTGTCATATTGGTGACAAAAATACATCTTTTATGTGGCTGTTAACTGATTGTGGGTCATGAAATATAATTAGTGTGTTTCAGATAGTGAAAACAACATTACTCATTCTCAATATTTATTGAATGTACAAGTAAATGAAAGCAAGTTAAATTTTAGATTCACATACAGCTAAAATTTAAATTCCATTAAAGACACACCTGGCTTACAGTCCATATTCCATTCTTGCCCATGTTTAATGTGATGAATTGTTAAAGTTGAATTTTTCCAAATGTCAAAGGATGCCAAACCTCTCAAGGACCAGGATGAAAAAATGGTGAGCTATCAATTGCTTGTTAAACAGAAGCAGAGTGAAAAATCTGAACAGGAAAACTTATCTGTTCCTGATGGACTACTGATCCACATTATACTTTTCATCATCAGAAGAAACATTGCAGGTGTCATTCTCTTCTTCGAGGTAACAAGTGAATAGAAGAGGAGGAAATGGCCTCAAGTTGCACTGAGGAAGATTTAAATTGCACATTAAGAAAAAATTTCTTCAAGAAATAGATTGTCAAATATTAGAACAGGCTGCCCAGGGAAGGGATTGAGTTACTATACCTGGAGTTATTTAGAAGATGTGTAGATGTGGCACGTAGTGACATGGTTTAGTGGTGGGCAGTGCTAAGTTAGTGGTTGAGCTCAATGATGTATAAGGTCTTTCCCAATCTAAACTATTCCTATAACTTAACTCAGTGCACTACTCCAAATTGCTACTGACAACTTTAATTATCTTATTAGGCATTGTAGGTTTGTTCATATTTAATCATTATGTTACTCCTTCCAGTTTATGAGCAAGTGAATAGCTATTAAGAAAAAACACATTCATTTTTTATAACTAGGATTATAATTAAATATTTAATAACAGGAAAAAGTATTCTTAGTAAAGATACTTGTATACATGAAAAGTTCATGTCTGTAAAATTCAATATCAGTCTGAAACTCAGAATGGGAGTAATTATTGTTTTTTTCAGTAACACATTTCAAAGTAAACCAGCTAAAATAATTTTATGCTAATTCATAAAACACTAGATTCACAAAATCACTTTTTATACCATAACATTCAATGCCTTATTAGGTCTGTAAGTTTTCACAGCTTCTTCATAGGAAATTCTACTGTTCCATCAGTTTCTGCCCTGCTGGATCTTCTTACTTTTGAAACCACAACCATCAAACCCTTTCTCAAAATAGACTTCAGACATGAGTCAGTCAGATAACACAATGCCTTATATTCAGTAAACCACTAGATAGAAAATGCCCTCAGAGTCAGGAAATCCAAGTTCTGCTTTTTCTCTCAGAGCTGACAATATCAATGCAAATCTTCCAGAATGGCTTTCTGTGTCAGGTCTTTCTTAGTCCTTTCAGATGAAACCATTTGATTTTGAATAGATAAATATAAAGACAAATAAAGGAACTAAGAACCTAAAGTTGAATACATCTGCTTTAGCTTAACCATCTAGAAGTTATACATCTAAGTCTCTTGTACTCACATGAGTCACTTTTTAGAGCCAGTGAAGAGAAATAGGCACCAGAGAGCCATTTGTCTTGTACTGTTATAGCCATATAAGACAGATCAGATGAATTGTCCTCTGGAGGTGCATGCTTCTCTCTGTTGACCGTGAGTGGAGCATAGGTGACTATCTCATACTTAGATGTATAAATTTTAGATGTCTAAAGTTAGATGAGATAAATTCTAATACCAGAGGCTAAGGCAGAATGCTATGACAGGAGGCCATGGAAAACCCAGTCATTGCTCCGATTATCTGGAAGAATTTTTACAAACTAAAACACAACTGGGCCACCCATAAAATGAGAAAGAAATTTTATATGTCTTGTGAAAATGCTTTGAAAATCTGTAAGACTAACTAGATAATCCAGTAAGGGTTTAAGGATAGAGACAGAAATAGATTTCTTCTGTAAAAACCAATAATCGCTCATTTGGGATATACAGGTACATTTACTTTTTGTACTGCCTATGCTATCTTCTTAAAAGGGACTCTCAGTTGATGTATATTCAATTAATGAAAAACACTGCTGTTGGATAAGATTCTCCTTATCTAAGTTTTCAGTTTCTCTTTGTGACATTCATAGCCAGCAATTAAAAAATTAAACAGTTAATCCCATAAAAACTTCTCATTGAACAGTTAACTACTTTAGCAAATTGGCAGTCTTGCTAATGGCCACACATTAAGACATACCTTTCATTTCATTGCCAAGAATCACAGAATCACAGAATCATCTAGGTTGGAAAAGACCCATGGGATCATCGTGTCCAACCATTCACCCTACTCTACA
>JAAGNO010000513.1:15771-28071 GCA_033439905.1 Ceryle rudis | reverse complement strand
TAATAAGATGGGCAGAACTGACAAATTTGCTTCCTCCTGATAAGAACCAATAAACCAATGGGTTGGCACTCACTGGAAAAGTGGAGTACAACTTCATTTGCTACTTATGCAAGCACAACAGATTTCAACTACCTTTATCTACAGTCTTGGAGATGCTGTAACCACATGGCTGTTGTCTGTTTAGAGTGACCTTGTCAGAAGAGCTTGTGCAAGATGTTAATTTTCTCAAACAGTAGAAAGAGAGCATCTTTAACAACTTAGAAGTGCATGGGGAATGGGACAGCTGTGGATGTTCATTAACCCAAGGCAAGAAGACCTGTATCTTTGTCAGGCCCAAATACACAGGTCTATAAAAAATATGACATATAACACTGTCAGCCGACCTGAAAATCACCCTTCAGGTGTTTGAATGCTCTTGAGAAAGTCAAAGCTCATTTCTAATGAGCTTTTGTGCTAACTTCCTTTAGTACTAAACCAAGTGTTCCTAGGACTGGAACGATATCTAATGAAATCAGTATCTTCAATAGACATTGGATTCTTTTTGTATCTGGCAATATACAGCAAAAGGTCTGAATTTGTCATATTCTCTTTCCCAGTACTACACATCTGCTAAGGTTTTCCTACCCTATATATTAAAATGTGTTTATTTTCCTTTACGTTTTTATTTGTAAAATAAATTAATAACAAGCATAAACATTCGCATTCTAGACATGCAGTAGCTTAAAATTGGAAGTGAACAGGAAAACAATAAATTTCACAGAAACTGCAAATAATAGTTAATATTTTGAAATCTGGTTCTTTTTTTATTCATTTTCATAGGATCTCAAAATAGTTGTGTGTGTTTCTTGTGACTAAAGAATGCAAGGGAATATAAACATTTGACACGTATTATAATTGTAATATTTTCCACATATTTAAACCTAAAAAGTTCCCTTATTATAAGATAAATTCTTAAAGATCTAGAATTCTGAGTACACTAAGAGCTCCTGAACACATGGGATTCTTAATTAAATCTTTAATTAAAATCCTGTCCCAAGTGTTAGCACTATTACTTTGTAGATAAAACTAATCAGTGGGACTACAACATCTTTTCTGTCTTCTGCAGCCAAACTACTGTTCCAGTATCATAATTTTATTAGAAACCAAGTCAGATCTGGGCTCAAAGGACTGCTCCTGGGAGCCTGTACTGAAGAAGAATGATCTCCAACAGTACATTGGGAACAAAAGAAGCGCATGTGTCCTGTAGCTTCAGGGAGTGATGGAGTAAGTTACACTTTGAGTTGAAGACCTACAAAGCCACCTAAAACCTCACAAAAATATTAAAGTAGATGCTGTAAGGTTCATAATAAACTTGGACCATGTTTCAGTAGGGTTCAACTTCTAGAGCAGATGTTACTGCAGAGGCCACAGAGAAAAGAAATATGTGTCTGTGGTAGCAGTATCACCATAAGTCACAATGAGATATCACATCCATTGTTCCATATGTTTCTTATTCTCACATTCTCTTGAGGATCATAGAAGAAAGCCTGGAGAAACAGCCCCTCTCCCCACATGCTTCCAACTATAGTTATCATCTCAGGTAACAATCAAGAAAACTAGAAATGGCTGTCCTGGGTCCTAATAGCACCCACCAGATGGTCGGTGCCAGTCTTGATAAGTACCTCTGCAATCTGTCAATAGTGGCTGTAACAGGAATAAGAGGAGACCATCTTCAGCCTTTGGCTGACTGCCATGCATCATGGGACTCCACAGGACAAGGATACCCACAAGAGGAGTTCCTGCAGGGAAGACCCTATTCAGTGAGACCCTCTGCTTCTCTGCACACACACAAAGGAAAAAATGGCCTTGTAGCATATCCATTGATATTCTGGTTCATTCAGCTGAGGGGAGGTGCTTGAATGGAGGTAAAGATATAGGAAAACCCCAGTGATATAAATTAAGGAACAACATGTTCAGGCTATTCATTCTCTGAGTCCAGTACAATGTCTTCTATTTTTGTTTTTCTATTGTTCTTCATGACACATTCTTCTATACCCCACATACCTTGTTTTTCATTGAAGAATTATTATTTTATTCCCCAGTCCTTATTAAAAACATTGTCTGTATTGATTCCCTCATAAGGCTTGTCATCAGTTCCTGTAGTTTATAACAATTAGTGGTGTGGTTTTATTTATAAAATATTGCACAGAACTTCAGGTCAGGCTGATCATCCACCTCTGTTGTTTTACTCACTACTGTAATAAAAAATGGTTTATGACTTTAAAAACAATGTAAACAAAATCTTGCTTATTTTCTTGTCACTTCTTATCATAGTTCAAATGATGATATGTTTTCTAATCTTGCAGGCTCTGTCAAACACCTCACAAAATGTCACTTGTGCCATATGGGGACAAGCTACTTGATGAGGCATTTATAAATGGTATGAAATGAAGGCAAGGGCTCAGTGAAACAAGGAGTAGCACTTGTCTGTTGTGCTCTTGAGATCGGTAGGGGCTTAAGTCCTGCACCAATATAAATGCCTCTGATCCCTACCATCTGAAAGTCTACTACTGAGCTGAAAACTGAAGACCTTCCCAAAGCCTAAGTAGATTTGTTCATCAAGACCTCTCTACAGACCTGCCAGCTGGAATTACGTGTGGAAAATATGCCTTCCTCCCACCAAACTCCTGCTGACTTCCCTTGCCTTTCCAAAATTAAGCCACCCATGAAAGGTTCCCTTTGCAGGTCAACTCTTGGAAATTTCTCCTCTCAGGCAAAGTTTATCAGACAAGACTTCTCATTTTGCATTTTTTTTTATTCTGTTACTCCATTATTTTCTTGCATTTTTGAAATTTAACTTACAAAATCTTTTGGGGCTTTTGTTATCTATACGTTCTGCCCACCACCCTTGTACCACCCTGTACCACCACCATGATACTGACAGTGCTTTCTCTGGACTTTTGCACAGTGCAAAAGGCCCCACTGCTCTGCTGTGCTCATCTATTGCCTTCTTGGTTTCCTACAGCATAAGGCTTTGTTTCTTGAACATCGTAAGGTGGATGGGATTCATCATGCCTCACATCATCGTTGATTTCTACAGTATTAGTCATCCAGACTTCTTTTACCAAGAAGCAAAACAAGAACTTATAAGGAGAAAGTTAAATTAGCAAAATGTGGAATACAAAAATCTTCTAACAAGATAAATAATTTTGTTACCTGTTGCTATATGAACATGACATAAGGAGTGCGATACCAGAGATGGTAAAACTGGTACTGGCAATAAGAAGTAGGGTAACACCACCTTATTCACACATGTACCTTTCTGTGCACTGAGTTTTACAAGGTCTCTTCTGGGGGACAGAAGCTAATGAACACCTGAAAAACAGTCTGTGTTCATTTCGTTCCTCAGCTTTCACACTGTTCTATTGCTTTTATACCTGCGTTTCACATTTCTCTTCTTCATCACTTCTTTCAATCATCCAGGGTCCTATCTACCAGTCAAGTGTATTACTATATACTAAAACAAACACTGATTCCTGTTTGTACCTCATGATCTTAGCCAAATATGCCTGATGTTTAGTACTTCACTGATTTTACATTTAACTACAGTGGTGGACTATTACTTTTTAATGTTCTGGCCTTGCTTGTGTGTCTACCCAACCCCAGATCTAACTTGACGTGGTTTCCATGTTTTTTCATATTCTGCTCTTTTGCAAGAGTCTTTTCATTCAATTTGGCTGTACCCTGTTGAAAAAATATTTATTGAGCAGCACCCCATCCTGCTCACTGGCAATCATCTTAGTGCCTTCCAGAGCCACCACTCAGGTCAGAAGGAGACCTTTGCAGAATAATCTTTGCCTCCTCTTTTTCAGTTGTCAGGTCCTAAGGTTTTAATCCCATAGCTGCTCTTGACCTAACCAGATGGGGCACCTTGACACCCAGTGCTACTGGCAGTCCTAACTTGCTATGCTGGAGCTCAGTAATCTTCCTCTGAATTCAGTCCTAGCATCCTTGGTCACTCTACACCTGGACCAGCTTCCCCTGCACAGAGGAGCACCTCAGCCTTCTGCACCATGATGCACATCCTGCGCACCTTTCTCCAGTGGGACTGCTCTGGCCATAGTCTCAGCAAACCAAGGCAGATGCTCCCTACCCTTATAGAGATCGTCCTCTAGATGGGTTCCCCACAGCTGCAGGCAGGCAGGGAGGGAGCTAACAGCAGCATTAGCACCATGACATTTTATAGACTCTCTAGACTCTTGTCTCTGAAGTCTTTCCTAGCAGCAGGCACACTCTTTGTCCCTCTGTTTTCCTCCGCTAATGAGCTCAGCTGATTAGCCCCCTTGCTGCTTCAGTTTCTCCAAGCCACAATAACCCAAGCACTGCCTCCACACATTTTCTTGAAACCTAAACAATGATTGCCCTTTTCTCTGTCTTGACCTTTTCCCTGTCTTTTATCAGTAAGACACAACATGATCTGACTTCTTTGATTTCAAAGCTTAGTAATAGATTGTATCCATCCAATTAATTCACATTTAGTGAAGCAACCTGCAGGGTCCTCTCAGGAAACAGCCTAGAGGACAGACAACTTCCAAATCCCCATCTGCAGATATCTTTTACCACTTAAAATATAGAATGATGGAGCAGAAAGCCTTTTAATGCTTTGTGTGTTGACCAAAGCCTTTGTGCTTTGTGCTGGTAAGCCAACAGGACCCAAGAATGGAGTTAAAGTCTGTCTAACTAAGGCAGATTGCACACATGCCAGAGATATTTAAGAGAGTGCACTGGAGATGAAGTAAACCCTCACACACCCCATAAATAAAGGTTTTGAAATCTTCAGATTTACTTTGCAGGGTTTGAACAGAGCTGCCTGAGCAGTGTCACCATGCTTACTATGTCACCATGCTGTCACAGGCCCACTTTTATTAGTGGTACTATTTCCAGAGAGACTCTTGTTGAAGGCCACAAAAAAGGTCCATTAATTCAGCTGATCCTTCCTGAATCATAGCTTACCACTTCTCTATGTGCCCCAGGCAGTATTCACAGGTCTTAAGAAATAGAAAAAACTTCTTTGAACTTCTGGGAGCCTGATGGTGCATAATTTTGCTTTTCTATAACATTTATTTTCTGACTGAGTAGTTTCTTTTTTCCTTTAGCACATTTTTCCTTTGTGCAGATTTTGTCTGTTCTTTCAGTTCTTTGGCTTTTGTTGTTGTTGTTGTTGTTGTTGCTGGTTTTGCCAGTCTGTTTCTTGTTTATCACCCCTAAATTTCATTGTCCATATTCCACATCCTACTTACCCAGTATATGCCAGAATATTATGCTGCCTGTTACTGACTTTGTGACCTGTTTAGGTGTGACAGGATCAGACATGAGAGTTCTTGGTGGGTCATTGCTGGAGCAGAAACTGAGAAAGGTAGAAAGCAGTTCTTTGGCCATAACATTAATGTCTCTGCTGTTCTCACTGTATTTTCATGCCTGCAAAGCACAGAAGAAAAATTTCTGAGATCACTGGGAGCTCTCGTTTGCTAGTGCAGTGACAGTAAACAAGAGTGATGTGACTGGTTAGAGAAAGGGGGGCCAGTTTGGCAGGGACACACATCACACAGAACGAGATGAATGAAACGATCCATACAGACAGGGGAACAGATCAAGAAAGCAAGGTTATGCAAGCAAAGCCTGAAACTCAGAACAAGAAAATGCCTCTCTGAACACAACTGTATTGTTGTTCTTATTTTTTACAGGTCAAAGGTGCATTGAAAGCTTTTAAAAGGAAAGTGTGTGCGACTTCCAAAACCAGTAGTGCAATTATATATATATACATTAAAAAGCACTGATACGTTTGAAAAGACAACATTGTAGACATAAGTCAACTTCTAGTAAATTTTCTGCTTTATGGGACAATTTCTTCCCAGGAACATTTGATTTCTGATGGCTTTAGTTATTTAAGTTTTAAAATAATGACTTCAAATTGAGAAATATGTCCCTGGTTCAGAAAGCCTTAAAAATACGTTTAAGCAAGTTTCAAGCTGTTCTTCAGTATTGACCTAAATGCCCTCAACAAATTATACAAGACTACATTCTAAGGTGTTATCTGGTATGCTGGATTCATCTAATGAGTCAAACAATTCTTTTGGTGCTTGAAGGGACAGATGTGAGATTTATGCATGCATTTATGAAAATCTTTAATAATGAGTAGGATGTGGAAAAAAAATAAGATAAACAAGAGATACTGAGATGAGAGACACAGGACACTGTATGAAGTCATGAATAGGGGCACCTGGCACAGACAGGATAATGCAAAATTATAAATTAATTTTTTTAATAGAATCAGATTGCTCCTCGGCATGCAGGCCTGTCTTTGTGCCTCCATGACAAGCATGCTGAATGGGAATGCAATCTTTCTGGAGAAACTGTGAAACTTTTAATTTGCTGGAGTAGCAAAGGGGCTGAAAGATGGCAATTCATACTGTACTATTGCAAAGGCTTATGAATTCTGTTTAGCCCTGGGTCAGGAGATCATAGAGTCAGAGAATCACAGAATGGTAGGGATTGGAAGGGACCTCTGGAGATCATCAAGTCCAACCCCCCTGCCAGAGCAGGATCACCTAGAGCAGGTCGCACAGAAACATATCAAGGTGGATTTTGAAAGTCTCCAGAGAAGGAAGCTGCACAACCTCTCTGGGCAGCCTCTTCCAGGCTCCATCACCCTTACAGTTTTTCCTGATGTTAAGGTGGAACTTCCTGCATTCCAGTTTATGACCACTGCCCCTTGTCCTAAATTGACTGGCTGCTGCTGGAGAAGCTTATTATGTTAAATCAGGAGTGATCTTCCCAAAGTTTGAAAAACTGCAGCTTTATATCCTGATCTTTCAAGACAGTTTGGAGATACAACTTCAGATCTGGGCATAATCCTGTTCCTTTTCCCTACTGGAAATCCTGGTCCTTTATTTTATTGAATACACTGAGCCATGCAGCTGACTTTGCAAAGTCCAAAACACAGACTCTATTTTAATCCCCATCACTTCTGCTCTTACTGCCAAATGTTTGCAGTTCACCTGTTCACTGAGTTTGCTGATACTTCCTTCTTCTGCTCTAAACCCCTGGCCCCAGCTGCTCCAGTGCTAAAGCTCCACAGCCTCCCTCAGGGTATCACCATCCCTTTTTGTAAGCTAGGAACCATTTATTTTCACATAGTTCAACCTGTGATTCTATTCCTTGGCGTTTCACTGGGTCATATCCCAGCAGTCTCTCAAGGTCACTCGTTTAATAAATCTGAAGTCCTGCTGCTGACTTAGACACTAAGGAAGCTGGTAAGACCACATTTAACTTCTCCACTCAACCCTTTTCTCTCTTATTGCCATCCTCATCCACCCTTTTCTCCTCATTCCATCTATGGCTCAGAAGATGGCTCTCTCCAGGTGCTGCTTTTATTCTCTGGTGCTGAATCTATACAGTATTCCAACCCTAAGCCTAAACCTTTTTTTTTATTATTTTCTTATGGTCAATTTACAGCTTGTCAGATACCTCTGGTCTTGAGTGCTGGAAAAATCTGGAAGGATTCTTTGATGTAAGGCCCACGGAGCTGTTGAGTCTTTTTTTTTTTTGTGCAAGTGTCAGTCAGGGGGAAACTCTGCTCCCATAATCTATGACATTTGTGTCTGAGCTAGTTGCCCTAAATTGCCTTCATAGCCATCATCAGCATTTTAAAGGCAGGATTTGTCCAATACATTGTAGGTGTCTGTAATAGGGTGATTGGCAGCCTAAATCTATTTATTTCCCACTAATTACAATGGAACTTTAAAGGGGCTATTCAAGTGAATCCTACCCTTAGGAACAGAAATGTTGGGCACGTTTAGTATGGTATGAACAATTCCTCAAGTCAAAAAACTCATCTATTCTAATGTGGATTTTCTATCTCTTGCCTAATTTACAATATGTAAAAACATTCTGTAAAAACAATTCCTTCAGAGATGGCAAAGCTGGGGCTCAGAAGAGGGTAGTGACTTGCTGAACCAAACACCCTTTATTCAGCACTGAACTATTAAGTTCACATTGAGAGAGCTGGAACCAAAGCATCCTGACCTAGCATTTGTTACCTAATCCTTTAAACAGATTAATATGAAATTAACTGACATCAGGCCTTGGAGAAGAGTTACAATAGAATCTAAATGTACAATGCATTTCCTTCATTTCTTCTTATCTTCATACCTCATGCTTCCATGGACTATTTTTCTTATGCTTATGTGTCAGATGCAGGAACATTACTCTCTATGCTGACAAGAAAGCTCTTGTTAAAGCTGTATATACTCATTCTTGGACACTATTTCTGACTTCTCCACAGAGGATAACTCTGGGGTGTGCCAGGGGATCTTGTCTTTGGAGATGTAATTCATCAGTGACTGGATACTCATTCAATTCTGACAGCTATTAATCTTAAAATCCTAATGTTGTCTGGACAAATGTGTTTTAGAGGCCTTAATTGGCTGGTATGAGCTCTAGATTTAGACTTGCTACCTTGATTAGATACAGTCATTAAGCTGAACTTGCCCTATACTCATTGCAAGCTTAAATGTCACAACAAGTTTTGTGGGTTTTGGGTTTTTTTTATCTTCTAACCATCAGCTCCAGATTTAGACTAGTATAGGTAACCTTTCAAATGGCATAGTCCAACAGGACGTGCTCCTTTTTCTTCATTTTTTGTTCAGAGCCAACAAAGAACTTGATAAAAGACATTACATAGGCATCTGTCTTAATAGCTTTTCTCAGATTCTCCTCATCTGACCTTTGTTAGTCTGAATTGTCTTCTGTTGCAGTGAAGTGCAACTTCCTTCCTTGTCACTGGATATTTTGCATTGCATTAAAAATAATAGTCCCACAAACATATCCTCCAGCTCTGTTTGCTCCAGTTCACATACCTCACCCTGTCATAGCACAAATATAATCTCTGCAATCTACCATTCTTCCCCTTTCACTTCGCTCTTTGTATGTTACATTATTTCATGGCTCAGTTGCCTTTTTGTCACTGGACTATTAACATATTTCTTCACTTAGTAGTTATGCAACCTCATTTACCTTGGTGCTGGGTAATTACCAATTTCTTTTAAATATCCACTTAAAAATAAAGTAATTAATTAATAAACAAAATAAATTTAGAAAAAATAGCTTACAAACAAGACGATGTATCAACTTACATGCTCAAGAAGTGGGCCCATGTGGACCTCATGAGGTTCAGCAAGGCCAAGTGCAAGGTCCTGCACCAGGGTCAGGGTAGCCCCTGGTATCAATACAGGCTGGGGATGAAAGACTGAGAGCAGCCCTACAGAGAATGACTTGCATGTACTGGTGGTTGAAAAGCTGGACATGACCTGTCAGTGTGGGCTCAGAGCTCAGAACGCTAACCATGTCCTGGGCTGCATCAAAAGCAATGTGGCCAACAGGTCAAGTGAGGTGATTCTGTCCCTCTGCTCTGATTTGGTCAGACCTCACCTGAAGTACTATGTCCAGCTCTAGAGTCCTCAGCCCAAGGGGACACGAATCTGTTGAAGCAGGTCCAGAGAAGGGCTACAGAAATGATCAGAGCTGGAACACCTCTTACATGAAGAAAGGCTGAGAGAGTTGCAGCTGTTCAGCCTGTCAAGGAGAAGTATCTAGAGAGACATTATTGTGGCCTTTCAATACTTAAAGGAGGCCTGTAAGAAAGATGGAGACAAACTTTTTAGTAGGGCCTATGGCAATAGTACAAGGGGTGATGGTTTTAAACTAAAAGAGGGTAGATTTAGATTAAATATAAGAAAGATTTTTTTTTTTTTTTTATGATGAGGATGGTGAAACATTGGCACAGGTTGTCTAGAGAAGTTGTGGATGCCCCATCATTGGAAGGCTAAGGGTCAGGTTAGACTGGACTCTGAGCAACATGATCTAGTTAAAGACATCCCTGCTTATTGCAGTGGGGTGGACTAGACAGCATTTAAAGGTCCTTTTCATACCCAGTTATTCTATGTCCATGTTTACTGCCTTTATCATGTTCCCCCGGGGACATAAATCTGCCTTGGTAAAGTGAGAACCTTGCTGTGAGCTAAAGCCTGAGCTTCACACTGGTTTTTATTTCTAAAAGTCATGCTCCAAAAACACTTAACAGCCAAGAATGGCATGGGTCTGAGTTGCAAAATGCTGATTTATGTGCCTATTTTAGTGCATGGGTGCCATCAATCCCTCACTCAAATTTCAGGTCCAGAAGAGCATCTACACTGGTTTAACATTTTGCATTAAAACACAACCTTCAGTGTGAGAGGGGCTCTCCATGCATTCCCCTGGGGGAAGCAGCTGTCAGGCAGCACCACCAACCAACAAACTTGCTCCTTCCTCTGCAAATATAGAGTGGAGAGGCAGGTTGAAAAAGTCCTCACCTTGTACGAACACATTTCCCAAGTAAAATGAAGGCAAAGAGGAAGACCACTGTCTCACCAAAGCCAGTCTGTGTCTCTGTATCATATCGCAGTGGGGGGAAGAGAGAGGTTGTGTGCAAAGCATTAATAGTGGGGAGTTCTGATGAAAATGACTGACTGCTTTCATTAGTGGGAGCACTGCCAGGCTCCCACCTGACAGCCTCTGTGAGGCTCCCGATTGCCAGGTTCCACCAATTCTATCAAGGCTCTGAATTCAGCAGTTGGAGACAAAGCAATGGCTGCTTCTCTCTAGCTCAGCTTTAGGCAGCACAGCACCTGGTCTTTGCTGGATGAGACCAAACACTAGGATAGGTAGGTGCTCTCTCACATGACAGAAATGCAAAAGCTGCAGCATCTAGGTTTTTGTCAAAAACTTTTGCTTCTGCACACCTGATCCTCTCCAAACACCACTTGCTACCAGCTGCAAACTTCTTTTGCTATTCATTATTTAACTAATTGTTATTTCCAGACCTGTGGTCATTTAACTAAGTACATAAAGCCCCTGAATCAATAGTCATTTCTGCTGAGTCAGCAGCAGAAAAAACTCTGTCTATCCCCGTGTGGCCTGGCAAAGAGAAGTCCCAAGCACAAGAGACTTGTTCTACTGTTCTAGCTACCTTTTCACCTAGGACTGCATTGATCATTTCAGTCTTGAGGTATATTTTATTTAATTTTTTTCTACAACATCAGGAAACTTTATTGTGTTACCAGTCTTCCCCCAAGGTCATTTTTCCTGAACTTTTCAGCAAGGATGAGAAAAGATAAGCAAATTCTTCTTCTGGACATTATCCAATGTGCACCCTGGATTCCTGCATGTGATCTCGTGGTGGAGAGCATCACAAATAGCAACAGGTCAGAGTAAGGGGAAAGATACTGAGAATGTCTTCAAAAGACTTAGGGAAGTCTGGCAGATATATAAATGTTAGGGAGATTGTCCATTTAATTGACCTGTTGGGCATTATTTAACATGTGCCACCTAAAACCCCTACACACCACTGGAATGGTACGACAGGTACTATGCAGCACAACTCCCTTTGCTGCTTTTTCACTGGTACCTTTAATTAGCTATTACCTCCTTTGCATTCCTTGCTTTTCATTACTGCTGCTGTATTTTATCATGTAGACTCTTGTCAGTAAATGAAATCTATTGCTCTCAGGAGTTTCTACTTGTTTCATGTTATCAGTTTTGATTGCAGTATTCTCCCATGTTGGGCATATATCTCTCAGTAAATTACTCAGGCAGCATATCTGCGTAGGGTGTTAAAGAAGATTCTTCACCCTAAGTTTCCTGTAGTAGAGTCTCAGGCATCAAATTTCATTAAAATAATGTGTTTAGATGGTACAGCAGAAAAACAGCTTGTGTAGGGTGCCTCTGGAGAGGGACTCCAAGCAAAAAATCTCTGGGCACTTATATCCTTACAAATTAAGTTCCCCTCACATGATAGTTTGGTCGAATAGTAATATTTGAGTCTGGGATCTTCTTGTTCCTCACTGGATTCTTTTTCTGTCTCCAGGCAGACCATTCCTTTTCTTATTTCAAGGATGAAGTTTCTGCTGACAAATGTGGCTACCTTAATTTTTCAGAGGATGCACTGGTCCCAGGGCCTCCCTTCACGTAGCTAAGTATAAGTTCTCTTGTGGCCTAAGGCTTCAGTAAAGCTAGCTACTCATGTTAAGTTATGCTAAATAAACAGTATACCAAATTGCACAAAGCAGTTCATTCTTTTTAAAGCTTACTTTTGTTAGCTAAATGACTAATATACCTTAACATGTTAAGCAAAGTCAGACAAGTCCTTAACAAGTTAAGCAAAGCACAACAAATTTCAATTCAACCTAACTTTAAGTGAACACACAATTATTCCTAATATTCTAT
>JAAGNO010000511.1:0-14413 GCA_033439905.1 Ceryle rudis | reverse complement strand
TGCGCCAGTGCCCTCTCCTGGGCAGAGGGAGCGCTGCTTCGGTCCCAGTGCGCCCCGGGGGACGGAGCGGGTCCCCCGGGGGACGGAGCGGGTCCCCCCGGTGGAGGGAGCAGTGGACCCGAGCGTGCGGCCGAGCTGTTCGAGAAGACACGCGGTGCAGCCCTTCAGACAAACATATAGCCTTACACTGATTTGGTACAATACTAAATAAGCGAAAGGATACTTAAAGGGAAAAATTAGAAGATAAAGGGACACTCGGTCAGAAGCCAGGGGAGGGGGAAAGGGAGAAGAAAGTCTGAGGGAGATGAAAGACGGTCGGGATTAGAGGAAAATAAATAAGAAGATAAAATAAAACATGAACAATAGAAAGCATTAAAGAGCCTCTAAAAAGGACGAAGTAAACAGACTTAAGTGCAGCAGGAGATCAGCCACGTCACCCAGCTCAGAATAAGTGTGAAGAGGGCTCGAGAGTCTGAGGTTAATATGAGAAAAGTTCTGCTTTTTCCAGGCCGGCTCTTGGAGGGCTAACTCACAGCATGGGGCATCTACCCATCACAGGCATCACAAAGTCTTGTCTTCTCCCCACCGAGGACACTCCTAATACAGTGGACCACATTGCTAGGGAGAGAAGCAACACCTTATCCTCTGCTCTGGGGGCAGCAGTGCCCCGTCTGTCATCTGATGCACAAGAGCAGAGGAGTTCCCACTTAGTGCCACTTTGGACTCATCCATGTGCACTGGTGTCACATAAGGGCTTACAACAAACTACCTTTCATAGGTCTTAAAAGGAATATGTGCAATTCACATGTCCAGCTGTACGCAGCTTCAGAAATGTCGCTGTTGTGCTTTAAGGAGGCAATGGTCAGGGGAAGGAGCTGTAATCCAGGAACTTGATGGAGCAGTGGGACAAAATGGAAGCAGAAGGAGACAGCTAAGCCAAATGGCCACCTCAATGTCAGACTTGAAAGGCAAAGCTGAGGCTAAGGAACAAAAGAACAGTATCACCCCACTGTGCCTAGAGAATGCTCCAGAACTGGAGACCCTT
The DNA here is from genome assembly GCA_033439905.1 of Ceryle rudis. Taxonomy (NCBI): domain Eukaryota; kingdom Metazoa; phylum Chordata; class Aves; order Coraciiformes; family Cerylidae; genus Ceryle; species Ceryle rudis. Next base: position 13,368 of record JAAGNO010000511.1, on the reverse strand, counting down.
GAAGAAGACACCAGAGGCATCATGGCACATGGGATATCCAGCCTTAGTCCACAGCCTGTCTGTCCTTTGGTCGTAGGCAGATAATACAGTTATTGAGTACTGCAGAGGCATCTGTTTGAATCTCCTGGGCAAGCAGGGGGAAGGAGGAAGGCAGTCTGAATCTCCCTTTCTCCTGTATGCTTTAAATATAGGCAGGATTTTCAAGGCCACCATGCATATACAAGCAGGAAATTTATTGCCTTCTGGTATTACCCAGTGGGGTAGAGGAAAAGCCCCAAAGCAGCAGTTTCTCTTAGGAAAACCTAAGAGGTTCAACTGGAAGTGAACAACTCCAACTCTCCTGGCCACATTTCCCTGGACAGCCTTCCCCAGCTCTGCCTTTCAGTGGGCCAAAAGCAGTGATGAAGCTGGCATTGCACCATGCTCCAGCTCTTCTCAAAGGGGCTGTGGCTCTTGACAAGCCTTGTGCAGATAATCAGGCTTGTCCTGGTTGCACCAGCACAAGGTAAACAGAGGCAGGAGCAGTGACAAGTACAGCAATGCATCCTGTTGTCTCTCAGGCCCCATAGCAACTCCATGTTAATCATTAGGTTCCCCACATTAACACTGGGAAAGCCACAATCTGGCAGCTTCACCTGCCCTGATGGGAAACCCAGCATTCATGGAAAATTCAGGAACTCCTGGATTTTCTCCCAGGACCAAGGAAAATGCTTGCTTCCTATGCCCCCTTCTTGTATCTGTTAATTTTGATGGTTACTGTTGAAAACAGTCACCATGTCCTAGTGGCCAATGACCTATCCTATAGCCATCATGCATCATTATTGACCATGAAAGCTGCTGTGGTTGTGATCTTGCAGAGAGCAGAAGCCCATGGCCCCTGCCCTCTATGCACTCCCGCTTTGGCTTGATTCAGGGCTGTGTGACAATGGGAGCGATCAACTTCCTTTCATTAACAGTGGCTAACGAGTGCCCTGATTAGCAGCATCCTCATTCTGAGCACCAAAATGATGCTGACTCCGGTAATGCTCCAGAGAAGTGTGTCCTAGCTAATCCAAAACAGGCTATCAGCAGTGGGAACTTTGGAGGTGTTCAACATACATAAATAGCAGAAACTTAGTGGGAAAAAATAAAATAAAATCAGCACAAACCTCTTGGTTGGAGGGAGCGGCTGTTTTGTTTCCAGAGGGAGTCAGCCATGCTTGAACACGAAGGTCACCATTGGGAAAAAAAAACACACAAAAAACCCAAACCAAACCAAAACAACAACAACAACAACAACAAAACACACACACACACACGAAAAAAAAAAAAAAACCCCACAAAAAAAGGAAATTTGGTGAATCCAGTGAGACTGGATTAGAGTTTCCTAGATGGGGGTCAGAGAGGGGAGAGCTTTTGGCAGTGATTTGTACTCTCTGAATAAATGCTTTAGGATTTTGCTCCACTTCAAAGAAAAGATGCCCAGCCTGAGTGCAGCCCCTCCTCGTCACACCGGGCAGGCAGGAGCAGTATTAACACTGCTCACATGTAAGAAGAGGGAGCAAGAGGCTCACACCTCTCTTCCTGCACTGCTGAAAACTTGCCGGGGAGATTTCAAAGCACGGCACAAAGATTTAGCTACCCAGTTTCCATTGAATGTAGTAGCAGCTGAGCAGACAAATCCCCAGGCAGAGCTTCCCTAGACTTGCTCCCTCCTCCCCGAGAGCCACTGCTGCTGTTTTGGTTTGAGGTGTGTGTCAGAGATTCAGGAAGGACATGTGTCAGCTAAGCTCATCTTGCACCTCTGCGGCTTGTCATCAGTGCAGGAGCTCAGCAACTGACAAACTGCAGCCCTGGGATGTGGGTTTTGGTGTCTCCTGCAAGAGTGTGATCCTTCCCTGGCACCTGCACCAGCACAGACCCACCCTCTCTGGGGGTTCTTTTACAGTGGAGTCATGACATTGTGCATATCCCTTTGGCTTATTCTTGCAGACTTTTAAACTCTGATCAGCTCTGTCATCTTCCCGTAGCTTGACACGTCGATGCTCCCCTTTAGGGTCTGGAGTTTCTTTGCTGCTTCTTCATCCCAGGCAATTTGGATTGGCAGGTACAGCCTTGGCTGATCGAGGCTGCAAGCTGGTCCTTTCACTTCAGTGGCACTGAGCTATTTTCAGAGCGGCTGGGACCTGCCTGAGCTGCTCATTGCTTTACACCGACACTGGTGTTTGTGGGAGTGGTCTTTCTGAAGATGACCTGTGCTGTCAGCCCCACTCTGTGACAGCAAAATTGCGGTGTTGTCGGACCAAGAAACTGGACAGCCCCTTCTGCAAAACACTCCTTCCACAGCCCGCTGCAAGTCCTGGGCTGCCCCCCCCACCTGCCTTCACCTCTTGCTGGACTCTGACGGCTGCCCCCCATCTCGACCCCACCCATAGCCCACAGCTAAAATAAATACCTGCTGCTGCCTGGCTCTGCTCTTACACCACTTCACAAAGGGGTAGGGTAGGGCATTAACACTCCCCTTTAAAGAACTCCTGTTTGTATTTTATTTTAGCTGCAATGCTAAAATGTGAGCACAGCAGCACTACGGTGTTTTAGAGCATTTATTTTCTTGAACAGTAGCTTAAAGTAGAAAAATGCTATCTCCACTATGTTCTCTGCATTTCACCCTAATTTGAGTTTGTAGCATTTCTGGTTTGTCTTCCTTTCCCCCTTTTTTTGAGGCATGGTTTACTGTAAGTTCCGAAATGTAGAATACTGGTAAACTTATGTTTTTAAATGCAAAATTCCCAGAGGAGAAATATTCCTGTTTTGCAAGGGTAATAGAAAATTGATTTGCATCTTTGAAATTTCCTGCATTAAATAAAAAGCCCTTCCAAGGGAACAGGGCTTGAAACACAAATATTGTGCAACAGCAACAGGAAAAAAAATGAAACAGGCAGATTTATTAAATCACTTTTTCACTCTTGCCTTAGAAATCATGCAAAGTTTTCAGAAAACACAAAAAAAAAGGAAAGACAAAACCAAGAACAAAACTAAAACATCCAAGATTCAATGTTAGTGTTCGTCCAGGGCTACAAAAATAGACTCCAAATTCTGAAGGAAGGACAAATATATTGAAGGCTACTCTGCCCAGCTTTACTATGACCAAAGAGATGCTAAGCCTTCAGGTAGGTGCCACTGGGTTGGCATGGCAAAAGAAGCCTGCCCAGAGAGGACTGGCTTGTCCTCTCCAGCCAGTTCAGAGGGATCAGATGTTGGGAGCAGAGACATCTGGAGTTCTCAGAGCTGCTGCTGGGAGGAAGCACTCCACACCTGGTTATGTGATGGATTCCAATGTGCTGGCCACATTCCCATCCCACTTTATTTCTGGACAGTTTGGTCCTGATATCCTGATGAGGATCAGGAGCAAAGCCTGCTGACCCAGGCACCCTGCTGCCTACCTAATACAGGCATCACATGAGTCAGAGAGTCTTTGGGCTGCAATTAAATACACAACCAGGACTGATTAATTGGAAAAGAATCCTTATCCGTAAACGGAAGAAAGTACTTCACTCACCACACGTGTTAGGGCAGAGATGGGGATCAGCAGCACGCTTGGCACAGGCACACAGCCTTCCCTCGGGACTCACGCACACCTTTAACCTTAGGGGAAACCATGTGCTGGGACAAAATCAAAGCCAGGAGCTGGTGGGGAGAAGCCACACAAGAAGGAAAATTTTATTCCTCTGGTGTTTTCTTCATATTTGGAGTTAGTTTTGGCAACATGTTGCTGAAGAGAGGTGTATACACAGAAATAAAACTGCAATCTACACTTATCTCAGTGGTGCTGCTCTAATAGAAATGTGTTGTCATCTCACAGGGGAAGACTCCGGTGTTAACATAGGAATAATAGCAAAGAAAGGGGCTAAACTACTTATTTCCTCTGCTTTGATTCATTTTGGAGGCTATCTCCTCCTGTGTCTCTGACTGACGACAGCCTGAGATGCTGAAGTCGGTTAATTGTTATGCATCCCTGGGGCATTATTGCAAGCCATGTGAAAACACCTAAGGGAGCAGTAATCACCTGTGATTCTGGTGAGAGCATTAATCCTATAAAATGGGGGAATCCTCAGTTTGAGGAGAGCATGAGAGCAGTTTATTCATCTGCAGTGAACCTTCTCCATACTAAGGGTCCAGATGCACTCCTTTGGGCTGAGGTGGGGCTCATCTTTTGGAAAACACTAAACTCTGATTTAGAGACTTCAGTGGCTGGAAAACTGAAGGATGCTGGCAGAGATAAAGCAGAATGAGCCCCCGGCCAAGGATGTGATGTTGTCATTAAATAGTTGCTTGTGCCACTGCATCCTAAAATGTGGCACAAAGGTATCTGATGCAAAGTTGTTTTTATCCTGGTAAAACTGTGCAATGACACCTCTTTGCAGTGAAAACCAGCATTAAGCAGGGCTGAGAGGTAAGAGGATGTAACACTATGGATAAAACAGTGGAGTGGCCTATATGCCTACATACTCACCACATTTGATAGGTCTGAGAAGTGACTTGATCATCACAAGCCATGAGATCACCAGAGAGTCAGAGCACCAGAGAGAAATGAAGATGTTTCTTTCAGGCTTATGCCATGGAGAGTGTGTTTGGATGGATGGGGTGGCCTGATCTCATGGCTACAAGTAGTTCTTCCCAGGGGAGGGTGGTGATCAGGGGAGTTATCTGCATGCCCCACACTGGAAGGAGTGTGAAAAGTCAGTGCTGCACACAATGCACTCATTCTTTCTCCTTGCCCTGCAAATTTGTAGCTGTTGATTAAATCCCTTTTCAGACGGGAGCATTACAAGGCTCCTACATGCTTTCATAGGCAAAGACCTCTCTGCTCCTTCTGTGTTTTCATTCTCACATCAGCCTCTGCCCACTGAATAACAACAGTAATTGGATGTATTTAAATAGCACTGCTCATTATTGTTTGGCCAGTAATCAGACAAGTCTCCAGTTCCCTGCAACCTGACTGCCACGTGCCACAAAGGAAGTCTGACTACAGCTCCTCCTCTCCTCCCACCTGCGTCCCCTCATCTCTCCACCCTGCCCAAGTTGGGCGTGCAAATTGTATTCCAGTGGTAACAAGTTTTCTCTCCATCTGTGGCCAGCAGGACACTGGGGGTACCCTGGGGCAACCTTGAGCTGTTTTTTTGTCGGGGCAGTAATTGCCTAAAGAGACAAAGGGCTTGATCAGAGGAGACCGGGCTAATGCTCCATGCCACTTCTATTTCTTAGTCCCTAGGATTGAACAGGAGGGAACAAAACACCGTTTATATATCTTCCCAGTTGCATTCTAACTGGCAGGTGGAGACCAAACTGCCTTCGTGTGTTGACTCTTGGAGATGTATGGGCAGTGCTGGTTGGCCTCCCCAAAAGCTTGGATGTTGGATGCATAGTGGACACCACCAGTCTTGGGTCTGACTATGGGTCAGAGTGACATTGGCAAGAACCACCATCCCCTTATGGGCACTGATCTTTGTTCAAGTAGACATGTTTGTAGGAGAAATGGGATTCCTGTCTGGTGCAGCAGATTTGTGCTGGGCACCTCTATGGTCTTTCCTCTTTGCTCCTGTCACTCATTAAAAGAAAGGGGGGAAAGGGGGGGAAGGCCCATCACCAATCCAAGCTCAGAAGCAGCAGCAAATGATCTGAATCACCATTCAGATGTAGATATCAGGCCAACAGCAAGTATTTGCCAACAGCCCATTGGCCACACATCTTAGAATGAGCCATACGCCATCTCTTTATTATGAGTAACAGATACACTTGCAGAAATCAGAATCTGTTTCCCAGTGATTCATGAGCATGTAGGAAAAGGGGGGGGGGGGAGAACAACAGACTAAATACACCTGGTAATTTATTTGCTATGAATAATTTGAGCAGCCTCAAGTGATGGAGATATCTTAGTTATTTATCCTGGGGGGGAATTTTGCAGGTGCTGCAGACTGGGTGTGCTTCAGAGCAGGCCCTCCCTTTAACGTTTGCCTCCCTTGTCCCAGTATAAACCTCTATGGCCATATTTGGAACAAGATATAAGACATGCTTCATCCAAGTCTTTCATTAATTGTGATTTCTGGAATCTTCTGCCAGCTAAATTATTCCCTGCAGAATCCTTGTCTCAAGGGTTAGGAAAGGGTTACTGAGCATGCCCTCCCATTTGGGCTGGGTGGGTTGAAATATAGTTGGCTTTCATCTACAACCCTCATAAAGAACAAGCAGCTGCTGCAGAGATGGGCACCTTGTAAATCATTGCAATAAATAAATAATGAAGCGGGTGCATTGCTCCGTCATAGGTACGGCTCTGTGCAAGGGGTGGGTGCTGGACACTGACCCCACACGACGGTCTCTGGAGGTGACATAGCTGCCTGTGCTTCTCAGCTCTGCCCTGAAGCGGGTGGTTTGCCTTCATGTGGCTCCTGGGGAGTGTTCACTACAGTTTTGGGCCAAGGTTATTGGAGTTTTTCCTTGTGGGTTGCAAGAGAATAATTTGCTGGAACCTGGCCCCACTGTGTTAGTCGGCAGAATAGTTAATGTGAGCAGCAGCTTCGCTGTATCTCATATTTTGTGTCACCATATTTTAACTGTAGGGTTTTGTCTTCTGGCACCACCAGACTGTGATGCATTTCATTATTTTTGGTGCTAAAATTCAGAGAGATTTTTCCATCAAATATCTTTGTATTTGTTTCCAGAAACAAATGATTAGCATTAGTATTCATTAGTATTCGTGTTAACAATTGATAAAGGGGCCACTACTGTAATATCTGTGCATAGCACACAAAATTCAATTAAAAATATAATAATTTCCTCAAGCCATGATCATAAAATCTGTACTATCCTCCAAAATGAATTCCCGAGACTTCTCCCAAAGTTTTCTGTGGAGGAATCTGTTTGCTGGTGAAAAAGGACCCTGAGTCGAGGATGCTGTGGTTAAATGAGCAAGAGCAGTTTGGGGAGGGTGGGAGAGGGCATGCACAACGCAAACCAGGAATACTTTTTTGGTAGCGCTAGGCCAGTGGCAGCCCTGCTCCCAGTCATTTTGACTGTCCTTCAGCAGAGTTGGTGTGTCCTGATAAGGCTCTATGCCCCATTAGGATGGCTCAAGGGATTGGGGTCTTCTCCATCCAGACACTTTGTCACCTCCATCCCTCTGACTGACTCACTGTCTGGAGTCCAGCAGTGATGCTTCCCTCTCTCCTGGCTCTGCAGACTTGCTTCACAGCCTCACCAGGCAGAAGGTCAATCTGGTGCTGGAGACCCATTGCATAGCTGGAGACCACAGCCCTGCTGCTTCCTCTTGAGGAATGGCTGATGCAGTCCTGGAGAGGACAATGGAATAATCTTTCCATTACTGCTGGGGACTCACTGCCAGATTCCTCGCCAGAATATGGTGTCTGACATGGCATTTAACTCACAGCTAACACCCCAAAGCAAACAGCCAATTTACGCAGATTGTGCATGTAATGTGTGGGCACATTCCCTGCTCAGAGGTACGTGTCATTATTCTGCTCTGTTGAGCCTCTGATGACCATTCCCAGGATGAGCCAGTGAGGAGGTTTACCTCTAAGATACCACCACAAACCTCCAGCAAACAACAAAAAAAGTCATCTCAGAGGTATCTGGGGTCCTGTAAAGCAGTGTTTGTATGGATGTTGTTGTATTTTCAAATAGTATGGGTGGGTACCCGCTTTGTGTTTTTCCTGAATCTGGTTCAGTTGGTGAGGTCAGCGGCAGGGTTGAATTTTCAATAAACAACAGAACTGATTGTTTAGATCTTGTTTCACAGTTCAGTCCAAAGCTGTGTTTGCCAGACAGGCTTGGTACTGCTAACCAGCAATCAATATCAATATTTGATGTACTTTACACAGAGTGAAGTCTATGGGGAGGTCTTGGATTTGAGGCAGAAGGGCATCTGTAACAACTGGTTGTTTCTTACTGTCATGGAGCATCTCTTTCTTACTGAAACATCTCTTACAACTGTGGTCCATCTCCAACATTTCAGGACCTCAATGACATGCTTAAAATTTCACTATGTGCTCTGGAGGTTATCCAGATCATTATGAACCACACAATGGATGACTTCTCCAGGGTTATGGCAGTCAGCATTTGGCCACCAACACTCCTAGAGTCCTACCTTTGTACCGGAAATACGTCATGGGGAAGAAATGGCCTTCAGTGCTTAAAATATCACAGCCCACCCCTGGAGCTTCACCCTGAGACACTGGTAACAGTTGTGTGAGTAGAGAGAAGAGGTCTGGAGTTCCTCCGGTAAGATAAATTGGCTATTCATCAGATCTTTGATGGGCCTTGAGTATTACCTTCTCTCAGGCTTTGTATGACTATGTTTAGCTGAAGTGCCATACAAGTGTATGTGAGAAGAGCAGGGAAGAAACTGGATGTCTCTGACATGTTTTCATTCACAAAGGTGGGAAGTTAAATGTGGGCTGAACCATGCTGTGGTCCTGGCTGTGTGTGTGAGGGCAGATCTTTCACTAGAGTCAGCATATTGACCAAAGAAGGCAGTTTTGACAAAAAAAAATCTAACTCTGTCTTATGTGATGCTGACAGAGCTGAAATAAATAGAGTGGACACAAATTGAGCCACCCTTCATTAAAATAACAGATGCTCCTTGGCAGTGCTATGTTAACGGTTGGACTCATTAACCTAAAGGTCTTTTCCAGCCTAAACAATTCTGTGATTCTATGATTATATTCTTTGATTCCTGAATCTCAGAGCACTTGAGCCCTCAGGAACATCTGTGGTATCTGCCTTTAAACACCGTTTGTCTCATTCAGATATCCAAATGCAAAAATGCAGTACTTGGGGATGAGATGTCACTGCTGGACTCCAAAAAATGAGTCAATCAGAGGGAAACACAAGTCTATGAACTTGTGCTGGGATTACATAAATCAATAGAAGGAGTATTTTCCTCTGTATATGCATCTTGACCAGACCTCTACTTTTCATGTTATTTAACTGTACTAGAATAATAACAGTGAAATAATACTTTGGAGTGTATCTTCTGTTTGCAGAACACAGTAGCTGGTCATGGTTGTCTGACATCCATGTGCTTTCCACACATAGCTTTCAACTAATGTCAGTGATCGAGAAAAAGAGCTCACCTGAAATACCAAACACTGGAGGTCGCTTCCCTATCCTACCCCAAGCTTTTAATCCAGCCTTGGACTGCCGTCTGTGTTTCTCCATGCTAGGAATAATCACACTTCTGTGCTTCATCCTGCACCAGGGAGGATGGTTGTATTACATCTGATGAAGTCATCAGCATCCCCAGAAATGGGGACGGGTGAGTACCTGAGATAAACAGTTCAACCTTGGCACCTCTCTTGAATGTTGCTGTTTCTATTTCAGAGCTCATGTGCCTGAAAGCCTGTTTTTTTCTGACTGTATCAGTTGGTCTAATAAAAGATACTACTTTTCCTTACAAACCTGCTCTGCACTTCTGAGCTTAGGTTGTTTATCCTTCACTACGTGCTGCTGGCAATGGCTGAGGCTCCCTGGCCGTACAACATCTAGGAAGTTAATTCTGTGTCAAGCCCTGGGTTTACATGCATGGTCACAGTGAATATACTTATTTACTGTAGAAGCTCATCAGCTCTCCCTCCTGATGCTTTTGATGAAGAGAAAGAAAATGGTGATCTCCATGGACTGTTCCCTGGGAACACGGGCTGATGCACCCAAGGACTTCATGGGGCTCTGCAGCATGGTTCTACCCAACACAGAGGAATCCTGCTGAGTTTCCACTGGGTATTTCTCACTCTGGAAAAGGATGAAGCACTCTTCAGCCACTCCTTAGATGTTATCGAGGTGATAATATTGCTAATGAAAGGCCAAGAGGTGGCACAGAGGTGGCACTGTCCCAGAAGTCTCTTGCAGGGATTGCACCCAGAGACCTTTTGTGGGGCCTGTGGAGCCCAAGTTATTGTCTGACTCTACATGGGCAGTTTTAGTGCACTCTGCCCCAGTGTTATGCATTTAACAGTGACAGCAATGTCAACCCAAGTGGCTGCTGACCTGGCTGCAGTCAGTATTGCTCAATGCAACACTTCCACAAGAACACACATGAATTTTATCTTCTGGGAAGGCTGATGTAATTCGGGGCACAAAATCATGCTGTAAGACAGTCCCACTGGCTCACTAATCAAGACCTTCAACCCCACTCCAAAGGCTGTGCAAAGACCTGCAACAGTAAAATGCACTGGACTTGCCCACAGTGTCAGCAGGGGACAAAATTTCCATCATTGGTGGCTTCCCAGGGTGACTGGCTACACTGCAGGGTTATCACCTGCAGGGAGCCAGAGGCAGGAGGGAAATCCTCCAGTGCAAAAATACACAACACCTTCCTCATTAATAGCCAACTGCAAAATAAATTTAAAAAAAAGAAAAAAAAAAAAAAGAAAAAAAAGAATGCTGCAAAAGAATAATGAACAGATTACCTGTGAGAAATGAGTTCTGTAAATGCATATAGCACTGTGTTCAAGGATGTGGCATTTATAGGAGATAGTGTAGTATCATGAATAGATAAAATGAGCAGAACAAAAATTTAGTTTTGAAAGGGCTGTAAACTTCAGCTGCAGGGCAAAATCAGGTCCTAATTAATGGGAGTTGTGAGGAATCTTTATTTTTTATAGCAAGTTATTCCACAGTTCTCTCCCACAGAGGGTGGTGCCTTCTCTGGAAATGTCTCTTGTTGGCCAGTGTCAGAAAGCAGATGCTGGGCAAACTGGATCATGGGATGATCCACTCTGACATATCCATCACTGCTACCCTCTTCTGTCATATATGTACAGGGTAGTGACCTGCTCTATTAAATCTCTCCATGCAGAAGGCTATATCAGTGTAACTATATGTATCTGTAGTTGCATGAATGCTTTTCTCAGAGGTATGGGGGAACTGAACAAGAAATACTGCAAACATGCACAGAGATTAACTGATAAGTATGCAGTCTATTACACACAGTATCTATGAATGCATCAGTGCTACATGCTTGTATAAGGTGGTGTGTGCATGTATTTTAATAAATATACCTTTCAGAAAATATTATTTGATGTCATGTAATTAAATAGGTCTCTTTTTTTTAATATGTGACACATGCATGAAGAAATATATGTATGCACTTGCATGTAAAATAACCAAATATGAAGGAAAAGTGTAAAAATAATAAGCTTGTGCACTGAGGTAATTCTATATATTTGTAAAAAACATTGCTTTCACTTGGAATCTCACCAAGTCATGCCGAACAGCAAGGACAGGTGTCCTCAGTGTCTGTGAAAAGCAGCAGAGACCTGAAAGTCCTTCCAAAACATGTTCCCTTCAATTAAAAATCAATTAAAACTCCCCTCCCTTTCCTAGCGCCTGAAGCATAGAAAACTCCATTATTTAGAGATCCATTATTTCCATCAACTAAAAGTTTGGATCAGGGGTGTTTTCAAATCATAGATGCCATGCTCTTTGCCTCTCACTTTTGGCAATTGTCAGCTCTGCAAGCCCGACCGTGATTCCTGCAAGGAGGAGGAAGAAGAAGATGAAGGCAGAAATACAGCTCTATTTATGCTGATATTAGATCTCAGACAACATGATCTCATCTAATTTAAAGTTACTCCAAATGAACTATCTCCAAGAATATAATTTTAATGTTTCTATATCAGGCCATTCTTATCTTTCTGCATTACCATGATATCATTCAGGAATAATAATCGCACTATTAGTTTTGGTGTCTAAACAAGCTGGTGAGGAGAAATGGATTTCAGTCACCGCCCTGGAAATCACTGCTGTCTCAAAGAAAAAAAAAAAAGTACGAACTTTATAAAATCCGTCCTCGGGGGATGTACAACTGCAACAGATGCCCTTCCACGACAGGTGATTTAGGGTAAAAATGGAAATACGTAAGGATGGAAGTGTAGGCATCTCGAAATCCTTCTTTTCCTCTCTGCATTTTTTTTTTTTCTTCTTTAACGGGGGCATATATTGAATGTAAATGAACAAAATACAGCCCAAAAATGCCCCGAGCTGATCAGAGAGTGTGTTATGCATCAAGGCAAAGGCACCAGCCAATGAAAGCAAGGCTGCTGATTTTTATATCATTAATATTGCGAAGCAACATTAACTGATTGGAAAGACTTTTCGGGAGCTGGCAGAGCCTGCGAGCCATCACTCCCTTCTGAACGTCCGAACGATTTGTTTTGCTACCCGGATTTTTGAGAACGACGCCAGGTTTCCCTCGTTTAATCTTTGCGAGGGATGACAAATGATATAATTTTCCCCCACCGAAGAACCTGAGAATAAACAATGAAAACAAAGGGAGTTTTGTACTTAAAACGGCAGAGGGGAAAACACAATATACTGTGGCGAGGGGGTCGGGAGAAGCGGCGCCAGTGTGGGTTGAACCGCGGATGTTAAGCGCAGCCGCGCACTCGTGGCCGCGGCCGCTCCGCGGGGCAGAGCGCCGGCAGCCAGGGCCGCTGGTATCTCTGTTTCCACGGAGGAAATGGGGTAAAAAATAAGTTTCTACGCGTTTTAGCCTACCGCGTCCAAGCCCGCAGGTGCCTGCCAGGCGGACAGCGCCCGGGGACCCCCGCCCCGGCCCGCGGCGAGAGCCCCGACGGGGCTACCGGGATCACGCGTGGCACGGAGATCCCCGAATGGGGTGAACGTCGCAGGCGCCCGGAGGGGGGCAGCTGCGGGAAGGGACATTCTGCACCCTCTTTTTTTTTTTTATTTTTTAATTTTTTTTTTCTGTGCGGGTCCTGTATGCACGCAGCGTCTGAGGGGGGGCGAGAGGAGGGGAGGCTCGGGGGAGTCCACGCTGGGAAGGGGAAATTTCGCCGAGGAAGGTCCGGTGCCGTTAGTCCGTGCTTTGAGCATGAGCTTCTCTGCGACGGCTGAGAAATTCGAGGTGCATTTTTGGGCGCAACGAAAAAAAACATTGGGATGGCGCTGGCGGCAGCAGAGCCAAACCCTCCGGCGCTGCCGGCCCCATCCAGGTGAGCGAACTCTAAATCATATGCCCCCCTCTTTTTCCTCCTCCTCTTCCTCCTCCTCCTCTTCCGCGGCCCCGCACGCACACGACTCTGCCGGGAAATGAAAGTCATTTACTGCAAGCGGAAAGGAAAAAAAAACAAGAAATAAGGTCGACGGTGGTTTATACTATTATAATTATTATTTGGAGGAGGGGGAGTAGGTAGGTACCCACCGATAGCGGCACTCCGGCACGGAGTGGACCGCGGCGGCAGCTGCTTCCCTCCGGGCGGGAGGCGAAGTTACCAGTGGAGCGGCGACCGTGCCCCTGTGTGGGGTACGGGGGGAACCCGAAGGGGTCGGGGCAGTGACCCTCCCGTCCGGCCC
>JAAGNO010000510.1:3332-30710 GCA_033439905.1 Ceryle rudis | reverse complement strand
CCCCCTTCTTCCTCCCGATGTCGTCCCGCGGAGGGGCAGAAACGCCGGCAGCCAGGCGGGGGCCGCCTCCCGACGCCTGTCCCGCTGCCGCCCGCGGGCTGCGCCCTGCCCCGCTTCCCCTCCGCCGGCATCCTCCGGAGCAGCCCTCGGCCGCCCCTCCACCGTCCTTCCCCGCGGCGCGGGCGGTGGCGGTGGCCCGGCAGCCGCGGGAGGGGCCGGCGGGACAGGTGGCCAACGCCCTCCGGGAGCCGGGCAAGCGGCAGCTTATGCCGAGTCAACCCCCCAGCCCCCCCTTTTCCTTATGTTTGGGTTTTTGGTTTGGTTCGTTGGGGTTTTTTTTGGTTGGTTGGTTTTTCGGGTTGGTTTTTTTTTTTTTTTCCCCCTCTTCCCAAATCATTAAAATCCCCGTGCGCGGGGGCTGGAAAGTTTCGGCGGCCCAGCCGCGTCCCTGACTCCGGGCTGAGGGGAGCCGGGGGGGGAAGCGGCACCACGAGCCGCGGGGAAGCAAAGGGGGGGGTCCCGCCGCTGGCTCCGCGGCCCAGCTCGGGGGGCGGTCCCGCTGAGCTCGCCCGGGAAAAAAAAAAAATCGAATTGTGTCTGTGAAGGCGTCAGGTGAAGCTGTGCCCGCAGCCGCGCCTGTCCCGCCGCAGCCCCGAGGAGCAGGCGGGTGCCCGGGATTGTGGGGCGCTCGGTTTGGCCTTGCTTGCCTAAAAATCCAGGAGGTCTCCCAAGAGTCACCGGGCTTTTGGGGAAAAAGCAGCGGGGAACAAAACCTTTGCCTCCCAAGACATACTCTTGGACTTTATTTTTTTTCAGAATTTAGTGTAGCCTTGGGTTTTTTTGTTCTTTTTTTTTTTAGTCTCTTTGTAATCGATGCTTCTCAGCTTAGTGCCCTCGTTATGTTTCCTAGGTATAATTTTGTTTGCATTCCCTCATAGCTTTTTGTCTTGTCTTTCAGGGAGGGAGTTGCTTTCCGGTAATAGTAAAGGAACGTGATACTGAATGAAAACGCACCTACAGCATCCTCGTTAGTCGGAGCCTGACTCTTTCTGCTTAATGTTGGTTTCTTTGTCATCAGGTCTGCTAAAAAATGACAGAATATAAACTTGTTGTCGTTGGAGCTGGTGGTGTAGGCAAGAGCGCCTTGACAATACAGTTGATTCAGAATCACTTTGTGGATGAATATGACCCAACAATAGAGGTAAACAATTTAATGTTATGCTTTTTGTGAAGTGATATTATCAGTAATAATGGTAGTTGCTTACTTTTGGATGCTTACCACAGCAACATAAGACAAGGCTTTATGATAAAATGAGCTCAAAGGTAATGGTCAGCACTGGACCAGAATCATGCTGTTCTGCTGTATCTGGCTTTATCTGCCTGTGGATCAACAGCTGCAGTAAAAAAATTAACAATTCTGATCAATTAAAATATGGTGTTAATTACCATGTTTTGTTGGACAGTTTAGATGCATATTTTTAGGATCTTGATGATAAAGAATTTGCCAGATTCACTCGGGAATGCTTGGCAAACTTCACAGCTTTGCATGCAACCTCTTCTATGTGACTTTCCTTTCAATATCAAGGAAAAATTGCAATTCTGAAATGTATGTGTCGAACTTTCTCAGCTTCTATCATTATGATCTGTTTCAGAGGGTGAGAAATGTGCCCTGGAATGTTACAGTGAATGAAGTAAAAATTTGAAGCCATTTATTTATTTATTTTTGGTGTCTTTTCTTTTTTTTTTTTTTTTTTTTTAAGACAAGGTAGTGTGTGTTTCTGTATCTAGAGGAAAAATGTTACAAGATAACTGCTGAGGTCGATTCTTTGAAATACACAGCACACTAACTCCAAATTTGAAACTGTATTTAAGCTTTAAAAGTGAGCAGGCAAGCTCTTCCTTTTAACGTTGGAAAAATACTAGTGTTGTCTGAAATCTCCCGTGGACCATTGGATTTAATAACCCCAGACTGTATAAAAGGAGAAATGACACAATAATTTACCCAGGATTTTTATGTTCCTGGTACTGAAGCTCTGTAGCTTATGACTTCATTTATGTTGATACACCGAGGCACTTCCAAGCTCGCTTGAAGGCATCGCAAGGGTTTAAATTTAGGCTTAGAACAGTGACTTGGAAAATGCTGATGTAGTCATTTTCAGGTAGACATAAGCAAAAGGGGCCGGTGCCCTGAGGTGAGACAAAGCTGTCTTCCTTTAACGAAGCACAGGCCTGAGTTCATGCACCTTAATGTGCCTCTGAGTCGTCTTTCTGTTGCACGGCCAAGTAACTTCATGTGTGCGTGCAGGAGAATTTGTGAATAGACCCATGGAGAGAAGGAGAGGAGAGCAGCTCTTTCAATTACTAGGATGTGAAATCTTAAAAAAAACCAAAAGCAATCACCAACAAAAAAAAAAAGACCCCAAAAAACCCCAACGTACCAGCAACCCAAAAACATGCTTAAAAAACAGAAAACACGCAAAACTTATTGAGAGAAACAAGCAAAATGGGATTGTAGTTAGTTATTTATTTATTTTCCTACAAAAGGAACTTGGAAAGATGTTGGTTTTTGTGATACTTGTTCATAATCATCTGGGTTTTTCTTAGGCTAGGGCTGTGTTTATGCATTGCAGAAAGTACTGTGGAGGTTCTACGTTAGATGTTTCATGAAGCCAGAACTGTTGGGAACACAGAAACTGAAATTCCTAAGTCACTTGAGGGATTTTTTTTTTTTTTTCTAATCGACAAGCTGACTATTTTGAGGAATGACAAATACATTTCAATATAAAACAATAAAATGAAAGTACAGTTTCTTATAAAAAGAACCTAAAATCCCAGAACTGTGGCTTTTATTTGGCAGTGTGCAGGATGACTGTAACACTGTGGTGTGGTCCAGAATAAGTATATTCTTCTGACAGAAAAGAAAACTTTAACCTAATAGGTTTTACCAGAGTCCACAACTTGTGCATGCAACAGGATTAATCTTCTGCAGCTCCTACAAGTTCTTGACTGTGTAGTAGTTATTACTGTTGTCTTGTAAATTCAGAAACCCTAAGAATGGAGACTTTATCTTCCTGCTTAGGAGGTAAATCACCTTGTGTGTGCTCACAGTGCGATAATCACATAGGTAAACTTGTAGGGAAGAAAAAGTCAGTTATAAGAAGAGTGGTCCGTGATTTGGAGAGGCAAACAGGTTCCAGAGAGTGGGTTTGTAATGGGGGTGTAAATGCTTCAGTCCTTGCCTGATCAGTCTCCCCTCGGGTTGGTGAGGGGTCTGCTTGATTGCTTCCTGTATAGAGGCAGTTGTGGCAGGGGCTGAGCAAAGCACAACGGGTCTGGAGTGGGTTTTATGCAGCGTGAGGAAGTAAGGCTGAAGTTGCTTTGGCTGGTAAATAAAGATGGTTCCGATGGTTCAGCAGTGTCACTACCATTGTTTCTCCTGTATTACTGTTTCTTTCATTGCCATACAGCTGTTGCCTAAATACTAATATTTCCTCACAGATAAATAAGCTTAATATTTTGGGGTAGACAGAGAAAAGAGTTGAGTGTTTGTTATCTGTAATGGATTCTGTAACTACACAGTTATTGAATAATAATCTTTCCTGTGAAGACATGCAATTGATGCGAGGGGGGAAAGAAATACACTACTTAACCACAGATGCATTTATGATGATGTTGCTGATTTCAGTGGAATGGACTTAATGATACAACAAATAACTTCCTTGGAAAATGTCAAGTTTCATGGCTTGCTTGAGAATTTTACTTACATCTCAGCGTAGCAGATGATGGGAGGCATGGGGAGGAATTAAAATGAGTGCATGTTTGGGTGGCTACTGTTATTCAAATATATATCCTTTACACGTGTCACACATTTTCATATCTTACTTGAAGTAGATGTCCAAGCACAGATTTATAGCTAAGCAGTTTTAAGTGTGGGTTGTGTTTTACTGTTCACTACCTCTTGTCAATCTGGCCCAATACACAGAACAGTTGGGCTAGTGCCCTCTGCTGGGTAAGGTTCGCTGTATCTTCAGTTGTGTTCTCTTGCAGCCTATCAATTTATTTTTTTACTATCACTTATTTTTTCGACAGCTTCAGCACATTTTAGTGCTATATACATGTTATTTTTTTAAATGTTCTAGATAAAAGACAGCTTTCCTAGTAGCCTGTCAGAGGTTTTTCAATTGGATAAGCAAAATCCCTCAGCTAATTTAGGAAAACTGATATTTAAGTCTGTGTTCTTAAACGACGTGTGTACCTGTGAAACTTCCACCAGTGCTTAGTAATGGCTTAGTCTTAGCAGTTGTGATATTCTAACATTAAGTCACGGGTACGATGGATTCCTACAAAAGAGTAGTTGCTCAGATGGGATTTATTAAGCGGTGAGTTTGGTATTTTTTTGTTAAATTCCATATATAGTGTATAGCTGAGATTTCCTATCACATTTACTTAACAGTGCCTGTGAACAGATGGAATTGTTACACCTTCAGCATAATTCATGCTGATTTTTCTGGCTTGTGAAATGCTGATAAAAACAGGTTAAGTGATTAATAAAATTAAAACTTTTTTTTTATATAGATATGCTGAGTCTGTATACTGGGGGGAGATTGCAAATTCCTATTTGGAGTTGGGTACTGCTTTGAGATGAATGTCTAGTTTCCGTTTTGTTATTACTGACTAGCCTTGTGCTGGATGTTTCTTTGTTGTTTCTTCATTGCATTCATTACTGCAACCTTCCAACCTGCAGTAAAGCTACTGAATTTCTATAGATGATGAAATTTATAGTTTGGAAGGTTGAGCTTTCTTGTTAAAGTGGACTCTGGCCATCTGGGTTCTGCAGTGGCATTTTGAAGCAGAAATGCCACAGATAATTTGGTGGCATAACTTTTTGTTAAAGCCTACATTCTGTTTTGCAGGACTTGCAGTATGGTAACACTTAAATAAAAAAGTTTTATCTTGGATACATTTACACTGGTGTTCACCATGATGGGGGTGGAGGTCCCAGTAGCCTGAGCTTTTAATGTGGTGCCTCAGTTTTCTTTTCTTCAGTGACAAATGTGATTTCAGGTTTGATGTTTTGGGGGAGGCAAAACCACAAAGTGTTTATCTTTCAGTAGCTTGGAAGGACATCATAAGCTTGAATTTTTTCTTCCCCATCTCTTTTCCGTCTTCCTTAAATCCCCTCTCTAGTTAGTGACAAAATTTTCTCTCCAGAAGGGGGCAAAACATCTCAAAGCATTCCTTCTTTTTTTTTTTAACCTGTGTGGTGCATCTTTGCTGCTGTTGTTACCACGGAGGGCATGGTAAAGCCAGCAGTTCTTAAAAGTGATTTTCTTTTCTCTTAAAAATTATTTTCTTTGATGAAAATTACTTAAAGCTTTTGTTTAGAGCTCAGTTGAGTGGAATTTTATTTTCCTTTGAAGTTCTAAGATGTAAAGGAATAATACAGGCTTTTCAAGAACTGGTTTTCATAATTTAAAACTAGCAGTCAAATTGCATGAAGAGAAAATGAAAGCATTGTAAATATGCCTAGAATAATGATGATAGCTCTACTAGTGCTCCTGTGAACTGTGATAAAGATATATATTGTAGGACAGGGGGGAGCTGATCTTGAATTGAATTGGAATAAAGATGTGTGTCTTTTTTTTTTTTTTAAGCAATGAGAATATCCACCTTATTTTAAAACATGTTGGAGCTTGTGCATTTGTCTCAGCTGTATCAATATTTAAACATGGTTTATGTGTCTCTAAAGTAGGGTATCTACTTCTTACTTGAGCACTGAATGCGCAGTTCTGTGAAACAAATATTTCCAAAACACGTTGTAGGTAAACTTTGATCTTTAAGGTAAACAGTCAATATTGGTATACATTATACTGTTAAATGTCATCCAGGCCCAAGCTAAATGTGAGATTACAGAGTTTGTTTAGTTTAAGGTACTCATTCTATACAATTACCTCCTGCTTGTTTTTCATTGTGAGCAGCAAAAGAAGAGGAGAGCCTTTTGTAACAATACCAATAGATAGAAAGTGCACAGGAGTAGGTGGGCTGTGCCTTGGAATAGCAAGGAAGGAAGGTCATTCTAAATTCATTTTGAAGTTGGCTAAAATTGCAACTTGAATTCTTTTAATTCCCTTCCCAGTAGCTTAGGTTCACTTCTGTATAGTTCTCAAGAGAACAGCAGCAATACTGTGTTAAGCTCTAGCTAAGACATCTGAAAGGTAAATCCAAGATTTTATGGTTTTACCTTTTATTTCTTACAAGTTCACTGAGAATGAAACTGCTCAGTGACCTATTTTTAAAGCTTATTGACATGGTTTTATTCCCATCATTTAGTTATTTATAGAAGTTATTGGGAAATTAATGCTTAGATCTTGCCACTAAAACTATGTACTCACAGAAGCCTTATACTTTATTTCCTTTTCAATGAGGCAGATTTCTGAAGTGTCTGGTGTATTCCTGTTTTATTTTGTGTGGTGTTGTGGCACAGTGCTTTCATAACCATCCACAGAGTGAAGGTCAAATTTTCCGTAAATTCACTTAAAGCTTAAACAAAGCCAGACCTTTTTATCAAGATTTTAAGTTGGGTGGTGGTGGTTGTTCTGTTAAGAGAAACAAAGGGGAGATGCTTTTACCCTGGATCTGAACTCGTCCTTTTGTGCAAAATAAGAAATAAGAACACTGCACTTCTTCTCCATGTGCACACGTGCTGTTACTCACTGAACATTCTGAGTACAGATAGAAATGTGTCCTTTCAGTGATCTTTCCACTTCTGAATTACTGTATACATGTAAATATGGGACACTGTTTTCCTACTGTCATTTGCCCATCTGTAAAGTGGGTTTTAACTCTTGAAGCGTGTTCAGTCATGTTTGATTGCTACTAAAAAACTTTAATACCTCCTGAGTTACAGGTGTTCAAAGTCTTGTTTGTGCTTAACCAAGGTTTGTTTGTTTATTTTCTCAGGATTCCTACAGGAAGCAAGTAGTAATTGATGGAGAAACCTGTCTCTTGGATATTCTTGATACAGCAGGTCAAGAAGAATACAGTGCAATGAGAGACCAATATATGAGAACGGGAGAAGGTTTCCTGTGTGTATTTGCTATAAACAATACAAAATCTTTTGAAGATATTCACCATTATAGGTGTGTATATTGAAAGATAATGTGGTATTAGAGGGATAGGTTGCTTGCCCTTCCTCTAGGTGATGTAGTGATCTCTCTTGAAACGGCATCTAGGGGCAAATTGGCAATTTCTGGCGTAAAATAATGTGTTTCTGGATATTCCTAGTGAAGACTTATCTAAGGTACACTCTGCCTGTTCCATAGCTATAATTGTGTGCCTAGACAGAAAAACGTAGGCAGTTGAAATTGTACAGACAATGTCAATTGTTAGCTTTTGTTCTGAGGGTGGAGGGGAAGCACCTGTGGAATGTTACTAGAAGAGTAACATGTGAGCCCTGATGCCCGAGAAGGGCAGACACACACAAAAGCAGCACTCCAGGATGACTGCTAAAAAGCAACCCGTTACTAGTTTCTTCATGTTATCTTTTTAGATAATTACTTAAAATCGTACACTAATATAGAAATAGAAGGAGTCTGGTGATTACCATACCAGATCATTCATAACTTACTACAGTACTGAATTCTCCTTGGGTGCTCTGTTAGAAGGCAACGCAAATCCCACTAAAGATCCCTGACTTTAGCAGCATCAGTTCAGATTAGTCCCAAACACATAATTATTTGTAGCTAGGTCTGACAGCATTCTAAATGCCTGTGTTGCTGTATGACAGAAGAAAGCTTTGCTATCAGTATTACCCACAACCCCAGCAGACAAGCTGAAGTTGCACATTTTTGTTACGAATAGAAGTTACTGTTCCTCATTGAAGGTGGGATACTGTGACAGTTCCAGGTAGTCAAAGTCAGTAGGTGCAGCTGCCCTGAACTCATAGTTCCATTGTTTAGCTGTATGCCAGCAGGTCAGCTCACTTGACTGTGTAGTGTGCTGATGTGAGTACCTAAACAGGTAGGTGCCTACCTACAGAAATAGTTTACTACTAGTTTACCTCTGGAACAGCTGCTGTTGCAAACAAGAGAGACAAACCAGCTGCATACTAACCCAGGGAGAGATCAATATTGAGAATGTGGACACTTTCTTTCAAGACTGTTTCTGGTTTGTATTTAAATTGAGCTAGCCAGCCTTTGTATAAATTTCATTATATATAAAATGTTCTAACCGAATGTATGGTACTGGTGACTTTAAAACAAAACCCAAAAAACCCCCACAAAACAAAACCCAGAAACAATTAAAAGTTAGCACAGTAGGGATGACAAATTAATAAATAAAAAACCAAACCAACTTATTTATCACTCTCAGAAAAAAATGTAAACTCCTCTTCCTAATCTAACTAGATTATTACAAATGGGTTTCCTCTGGTTGTAGAGGAAGGGGGGAGGAAGTTAAGATAGATATTGATGTAAGGGGAAGGAGGAGCATGGAAGTTTGTATGTGGAATTTCTGTTTTTAAAGAGGGAATTCAGATTTGCATAAGGCAGTCTTCCTGGTTTATTTCAAGTAATGTTGTGGGTTGAATGCTGAAGTTTCTACTGTGCATTCACAAACCTGTGAGTGACCTTGCAGGCTGAAGCTGAAGGCTGACAGATAATTGGAAACAGTGACTGTATGAATCAAGGAACACTGCTGGATTATTTGGGAAGGCAAAAGTAATGAAATTAATAATTGTTACTTGAGATTCTTGACAAGTACATCTAACTAGTATTTCAAGATGCTTTCTAACTAGTGTTTATGCTGACAACCAGACCAGTGGTCTTCATAGTTTAAAAAAAACCCCTGTCTAAATGCAGAGCTTTTAATGCTACCTTTAGTTAAAACCAGAAAAATCCCGAACAAACAAAACCTCCCAAACCAACCAACCAAACAAAAAAACCCCCACAAACACACACACAAAAACAACAAAGAACAACAAACCAAACAAATCAAAATAAAAATCAAAACCAAAAAACCCACCCCAAAACCAAAATCAGAACCATAGTCATAGCACTTACGATAGTGTTTTATTTGAGGAAATGAGTGTTAAGAGTGCTGAGTATGAAAGATTAATAAGTTTTATACCAGAGCTTCTTAGGCTTGTTCTAGCATTAGCTGTTAAAAATGAAGGGGGCGGGGCGGGGGGAGTGTAATGACATCAGAGTCTATAGTAGTTTGCAAAATGTCAACTTCATTTTTGCTTTTTTAACAAGTAAGGTGATAAACTTGATGGTGACAGGATTGGTCAGGTTTGGGTCTGTTGGTTTTTCTTTTGTGGCTTCTAATAGTGTATGTGCAGTGAATTAACGTAGTCCAATATAATTTTTTTATGTTAAGGGTTTTTTATCGTTTTAAAATCTGCCGTATAAACTATTAATACTTCTTAAATGCAATGTGTCTCTTTATAGGGAACAAATAAAGAGAGTTAAAGACTCTGAAGATGTCCCCATGGTGCTAGTAGGAAACAAATGTGATTTGCCTTCCAGAACAGTAGATACAAAACAAGCTCAGGATTTAGCAAGAAGTTATGGAATTCCTTTCATTGAAACATCAGCAAAGACAAGACAGGTAAAGCTCAAAACTTACCAGCTACAAATGCAGAACTCTTATCTGAATTATCATAATGTTTATTATTCTAGGCATTGACGATTGCTCGCTCATATCAATAGATATATTTCTCCAGAGTAGAGATTCTTGGGACATTTCTTCTTTCTGCCAACTCACTTGATGACTGGTGGTTGTTTCTTAATGAGTGATTTGCTTCAGTTGCACAAACTCAAAAGAATGAGACCTGGCCTGCTATTACTCTTCGCTGTCAGACAGTTGCACCATTGTTAATGTTGTGATAGGTTTTAGTAGACTAAAAAGCACTTCTACTTAGAGGTGAAATGCTGGTTTTTTCCTCAGCAAGAAGATTAAGCAGACAAACAGCTCATTAGTTTATTCTGGTTTAAGCCTTTTCATTAATAACAAAAGGAGTTTTTCTTAGAGGCATTGATTCATTGTTAGTGGGATATGCCTGATGTACCTTTTCATGGCTAAACAATTGACCATAAGTCCTTTTTGAACTTACTGGGCTAATTCCTTGTGTAAAATGATACTTTTCTAAGACTTAAGAGCTCGCTCTTGGTTGATTGTACCCCACCAGTATAGATGGAGGAAGAAGCTATTAGGGTCCTTGCAGGGCTTCTCTCAGGGGTTTGCTAGGACAAAGGTGCACATAGTGGCATGTCTCTGTAGTGAGGAGAAGATAAGCTGTGCAGATACAGGAGAAACTGGTTCTGTACTTCTGGAAGAAAGCATTCATTTTGAAAAATGCTGATTTGTGGTTTGTCTTTTAAGAGTAGACTTCCTATCAGTACAAATTAGATCAGGCCTGAGTGGCTGAATAGCTCATACTCTGCATAGTTCCATCCAAGTTAGGAGTCAGGAATTCGCTGTACCAGAAGGCAGCAAGTAAGGGCAGAATATTGCAGTGAGTAACTATTCAGTGTAACTGCTAAACAGATTCAGCTGCATTGCTTGACAATTTCCTTGTGGATAGTACATAAGTTATGTTTTGGATATAAGAAATGAGTATTTTATTAGTGCAAATTTGCTACACCCAGCCCAGTTTCTGACAGGTTGAAACCTGGATTAATTGGTAAAACTTTATGGAGAAATCAAAGGAATGCAAGCTCCCAGCAATAGAGAAAGTCTCTGTGTAGTTCTGGGTTTATAATCCTACCTAACAATGTTAATGGCCGAGAATAAATTAGGCCTCAAGAGTGTTCTGAAGAATGTGACATAGAGGTGGAGTGAGCAATTGCAGTGTTCTTGTTTGGAAGGCCCTGTATTAGTGGCTGTCATTGAGATGTTAGGATAAAAAAGGAACATCTCTGAAACTATACTTGAGGTTTGAAATAACAGGAGTCCTGCACTAACATCTAGATTTTACTTTATTCTGTCTATCTTATGTAGAGCATCAGGCTTTGTTAAGGAAATAATCCTTTTGCACAGCCACTCACTGTAACTCTTTTGAGAACATCGGCTTCTAGAAGTTGGAACCACTAGATATGGTTGCTGATTCTTTTGCAGTGCTGTTCCGTAACACATTGTGTTATGAAGCTGCTTCATAAAATGCTGTGTTTATAAAATATTTTTCAGATGACAAAAAGGAATTGGAGGAAGAACCTGATCTTTAATTAGCTCTAAATATTCATGTTTGTGTGTATAGGTATGTGTATACATAGGCATCTATATATTAGGATTTTTCAGTCACACTGACATATGTAAAATACATATGCATATATATATCTATATATCTCCTTCCAAAGTAACTTTTTTAATTGGGGAATTCAAACTATTTTGTGGTGTCCTCTGGACTATATTTTTATTGGGCAGAATTCAGTCATTGACTAAAAATAAATAGAACAAACTCCATTCCTCTCTGGTGACATACAGAACTTCCAGGTATGTGCAGATGTAGCTGATGGTCTGGTAACTTCTGGAGACTGTAGAAAGTCTGAAATGAATATTTAGAGCTAGGAACCTTCCTTTTCTGTACGCACCTCCACCACACTGAAATGTCAGCACTAGTGCCCTCTTGAAGGGGCCCCCTCTGTCTTCTCTCTTCAGCCCATCCATGTGCCCCACTTCTGCTGGAGCTCAGGGAGAATCAGAAAAGTTTCTGGGGAATGAACCAGAGGAGGTGGAAGTGGAGAGGAGTTGTCCTTGTAGTCTGTTTTGGTTGCCAAGACACTTTAAGATGATGGCATTGTAGGCTCATGCAGAACGATATCTTGGTTCCAGTGAAGTCTGTTCATAAGATTTTTGAAAATTCATAGACAAGGTCAAAACCAGGAAGGAGAAAACCAGTAAAAAGAAGTGCAGAAGTAAGTTATTCTAAGAGTTAAGCGTATTTGTGTTTGACTGGCAATAAAGATGTCATGTTTTAGGCCAAATCCGTATGTGAATTTTCATACAAAGCATTAGTGGACTCTACAGCCTGGGCATAAGGCTAGAGGTGATGATTTTTTTTTTTTTTTTTTTTTTTTAGACAACGGACTGAAACAAACCCAATGTAATTTCTGAAAGGTAGTGATAGTCCTAGTTCTAAATGTAAACATTTCTCAGTACCGGTGGTTTTATAAGGCATGTTGCATCACTTGGATTCATCCTTTCGCAGTCCTTATGCAGAAGGGTCTGAATTTCTTAGATTTGTTCTGGCAGCTATTTTGGCATATTTCTGTTTGATAAAACCTTTAAATTCAAATTCTTCCCTGACCACATGAGCATATAGCTCCCGATATTATCAGTAGTACCAGTGAGAGGCAAACAATTTATCCTCCCCAAGGCTCCATCTTGTATTCTTCAGTGGGCTTCCATTTGCCTGCGAGTTACATGAGGGAAGGCTGTAAGGCTGTACCCCAAGTGTGTCTTGACTGTAGGATTTTGTTTTCCTTGGAACATTTCAACTGTCCTGCTAGTACTGAATTCAAAGGAGGAGCAGTTACATGGGCCTCGTTGTAAGCATGGTAAAGGATTCCCTGATTTGTAAGGTCTTGTTGAGAGTATACACTTTAACACACTTGTGTTCAATGAAGAAGTTGACCCAACTCACAAGGATGCTGTTAAAAAAGCATTATAGTTATTTCAGCTGTCTGATGTGCAGTAAGTTAGGCCCCAGCCTTGAGATGGGGGTAAGTTGAGAATGTGTGCCTGGTCTGATGGAGTAATTGGTTTGCTATTTGCAGAACTTCATTTCTACATCTCAGCTAAGTTTCATTAATAATGGATAAGTATAGTTTCCTGGAATGAACTTGCCATTTTTTAGGGATTTGTTTAAGGATACTGTACCTGTTTCACTCCAAGCCCTTTTTAATGCAGTTCACACGTACAGGTTCCATTTTCGAACTTTGTTTTCAATTAGTTGTAACTTTGTCAGACTTTGCAGTGTGGGTTGATTGATTGATTTATTTTTAACCTTATAACACACAAGTGACATGAAAAAAAAATCCCAAAAACCTTCATCCTTCCTAAGAACAAAGTCCCAAGAGGGGCGGGGCGGGGGGGAGGTCTGATAATGTTGAAATAAATTCTGGTATCCAGGTTGTGTGCTGAATGACTCCAGGATGCTGAGGAAACTGGTACCTAAAGTAAGGATAAATAGGTGCAGCAAAAAAAGGATACATGTGCACAGTGGGTGGAATTCAGGTGGGACAGACAGCTGTAATTCTGTCACTTCTTGACTGCGGAGTGATTAACTTTTGTAACTTTAAGCATGATTTTGTGCAGTATTTGGTAGGAATTCTCTGAGGTATGTCTGGTATCATAAGATAATAACATGATCACTTTAACATCACCTCCATCCCCAAAGCAGTGGAGGTTCTACACCTGGCTGAGTTGTAGTAACTGTTCCAAACAGTCCTTTGCAATATTATATTTGTTTTAACAAAGTCAGAAGAAAACCAAAACAAAATAGCTTTAACCTATAAGCTAAATGTGACAGGAGCTAGTAGATTTTTTTTTTTTTGCAGACTTGTGTGTTCTGCAGCACTGGCTAAGCTGACTTTACCGCTACAAGGTTTTTGCGTTGGGAGTGCTTGTCTCTGCATTCTTTTTGCTGGTGTCCTCATGAGTAATTTTGATTTTATTTGTCTAACAGTAGGCTTTAGGAGACCAACTGATGAGGTATATAAAGGTGGACATAGAACCCTTTTGATACGTTGAAGTTAACTTTCATTAGTTTCCTTTAAGTGCTATTTACAGAAACAGTACCTGTGAAAATTCCTGTTTGTACTTTGGTCTGTATTTGAAATAGTCTTTCTCTGCACATAGTCATATTTTAAGTTGAATGTTTGTCTGTCTCCTCTTAGGAGTCAAAAGCTTCTTGAAAACATTGCCTCAAGGTCATGGCTTCTTCAGGCTGCTTAGATTTTGAAGTTTCTAATCTGCCAAAGGATATTTTTGCTTCCAGTTCTGACAGCTAAAAGAATTGGTTTAATCATATTTTAGTTGTCTGGTCTATGCTCATTTAAGGAAAAAGTACTGAAGAATCTTAAAAGAAATCAGTATTAACATGAATTCTTAAGTTAAAGGCTGGCATCTGGCTCTTTAAAATGTCACCTTGTGCTCATGAAATTAGTGAGTGTGTCTACAGATTTTCAGAGTGGTTTCTTTCAGCAGGATTTCTAAGACTGTTCTTGGTGGTGGCAGTAGTAGCAATTTCTTTTCTCACTCTCGTCCGTGTCTCTCCCTCTCTCTGCATTGCTAAAGCAAATTATAGGTCATATTGGTGATGGGAAAGCTGGCAATAAATGTTCACTGAAGAATTGTTGACTGATTATTCATGGGAAAGCTCCATAATCAAATAATGTATTTCTACTGCAAAACAGTAGATTTGCAAAAATATTGATTTTTATTTTTTTTCTTATAGCCTGTGCTTTGTCACATAGCACCTAATCAATGCTTACTTCAGGAATATACTTCCATTCCTTCCAGGAAAACACGAAAGGATGAGCTTTACTTGGGTTTTGGTGGTTATTATTTTTTTTTTTAATGTCTTCCTATACATTTTGCAAACTCTGAGACTTGGAATGTAAGGCTTGTTACCTCATCAATATTTCACTACATCCTAACAGGGCATGATGTATATACCAGAGAAATACAGTCCAAGAAATAAATCTAATTCATTTCATCTTTAAATTAAAGCAGTTGTAGTTCAGAGGAACACTCAAATAAGCAGCAGTACACCCAACCAGTCAAGTGCTTCTGCTCCTGATGTAGATGACCCAGAGGCTTTCCCAGCTCTGTCCTAAACCACCCCTAACCATGTCCAGCCTGCCTCTCTGAGGCTTGTGAGCTTAAGGATCCTTAAACAACTAAGAAATAAAATAAAATAAAATAAACACCATAACCCAAAAGAAAAACCAACCCCACAACAAAAGGAGAGTGTCAAGGGAACTGTGTTAAGAGTGAGTCTTAAATGTGATAACCTAAGGCACAGTTCATGCAAAATGACCCTGTAACCATAGCAGTAAATATTGGCTATTTTTTTATTGGGTGCATAATATGAAGATGAGTTAGAGAAATAACTTATGGAAAACCTTCCAACTACAAGCCCAGATTGTGTGTTTGGGTATTAATAAATTGAGGCATAAATGGCTGTAGCATTTTCCACAATCATCAGTCTGTTGTTATTTTCAGATAAAAGAGTTTGTATTAAATTAAAAACCCTATTGGTCTGATTGAGGAGACAATGAGATTGACTGTAAGGTGGAGGAGAGATTTCCCCTCTCCTTTAAAAGCTGGAGCTAAACACTTTATTTCTTGCTGTAACAAGAACATCCTCACAGATTTATCTAATTTTCAACGTTTATGCGCAGATATATTTAGTTTAAAATAGCAGATGATATAACTTCAGACCGGTGCTGTACCTTTTCATCTTGCATTTGCTTAAAGAGATCTTCAGTCCTCAGACATTTTTTTTTTTTCCCCCTATCATTGTATCCTCATCTCCAGGTAGCCTAAACACAGAGCTGCAGAAAGGTAGGGTGTGAGACCAGAGAGATAGAACACACAGCTCTGTGTCATCCTTGGAATGCTTGCAGAGCTGTCCTCAATCAGAGAAAAATCTGAGCAGCAGAACCTCACAGGCTGTTGGCACTTAGTGGTTATTAGGGGGCCCTGCCAGTTGCCCGAGTCTGGCCCAGAGATGCCTTGTATGTTGATGTGAACCAAGCTTTTCAATGTGATAATAATGAACTTGCTGCTTTTTCCACATGGAAGAACAATTTCTATAATTACAGTAAGTAATTAATTTTGAAAGTTACTCTGAAATATATTTCAGATGCTTCTTAAAAGCACTTTGCCGTGACTCAGAACCCTTTTCCTAAATCTAACAATATAGTGCTTGCTTTGTAAAGCAAGTAACTTCGAAGACAGTATTGCCCCAAACTTGTTCTTGGTAGTTCTTCTTTCTTTGTCAACTCTTAGGAAATTTTTAGTTTGTTCCACAGCTTTTTGCAAAGAAAGTACACCTTCTTGTATACAGAACATAAATGAGCTTCCTTTTCTTTGCCCGCCCAAACAGGTCCTCGCTTTGGCTAGGAGGTGGTTATATGTGTGTTTTAAGTCCCTGTCATCCCTCTCACTCCCTGGTTACCAGTGTAAGAAAGCTTTGTGCCTGCTAAATACGGCCATGCCCACAAAAATGTGTGAAGATTCAGTAACACAAGTGGTATTCATTTCAGCACAGTATGCAATGGAAGAAAATAATTCTTACTTTTTTTTTTTTTTTTTCCTCCCAAGTGTTACTTTGCACAGGAAAAAAGGAGGGCTTGAAGCGTAGTTATTCACA
This sequence comes from Ceryle rudis, assembly GCA_033439905.1. NCBI lineage: Eukaryota > Metazoa > Chordata > Aves > Coraciiformes > Cerylidae > Ceryle > Ceryle rudis. The sequence goes on along the minus strand of JAAGNO010000510.1, from coordinate 14,329 downwards.
ATAATTGGTAATCAATAAATTCTGAGTGTTAGCCAGCAAATGTGCAAGTCCAGAATTTTAAATATATGAATGGAGATTGATACATTTTGCTCAAGTAAAGCTCATAATTTCGGTGGTTTTTTCCCCTTGCCATGTGTATCCCGGTATGTCACAATTGTTAATGAAGCAGCTTTTAAGGAGTTGTGTTTTACAATGCAGAGAGTGGAGGATGCTTTTTATACATTGGTGCGAGAGATTCGACAGTACAGAGTGAAAAAAATCAGCAAAGAAGAAAAGACTCCAGGGTGCGTGAAAATTAAAAAATGCCTTGTAATGTAACAGGGTAAGTTTTACAAATCCCTTGCCAAATAAAAATGATTGACAGTGTATTGCAAATCAAGACATTTTACGGTTAATCAGTGACATAATTTAAGATACCAATCCAAGCATTTCAATATTGTAGTCCCGAATAATATTTCTAGCAAATGCCCAAGTACTGTGGATTTGTTTTGTTTCATGGGGTTTCAATAACGTGCTTACCGAGAAGCCTTTCCTGCATACCAAGGTATCTGTCTGTGAAATGGAGAGTAGTTTTGACTGTGAAGAAGTTAGGAGGAGAAAGTTTTATTACAGGTATGTTGCAGATGCTGTTGAAGTTCATATTGATTGAATCTTCAGGTTTATGAACTGAGGAGAAAGGATCATAGGATATGTAGTCCTTTGGATGCAGAAGTGATTCTAATCCAGCAAAGCAGTGTTTGGCTAGCAGCTGGTGTACAGGAGTTTGTAGTTCTCAGGCCCACCCTTATGCCATGACGTTTTCCCCTTGTTTTCCCTCAGCTTATAAAATTTACCACTTCAAGAAATACGTAGTTTTCTTTGTCAACTCTAATGCTGTGAGTGATCCATATTTGGACAAAAAGATTGGGTTTCACTTACAAGGAGTGGGAGGAGAAGCAACAGTAAAGTAAAACTGGATGAGAGAGGGGGAGAAAACCAAAACCACCACAAACAACAACAAAAGCACCAAAAAAAACCCAATACCCCAATTCTCACAACATTGTTTTATATCTGTCTACTCCCCTGTAAGAATAAAAGGGAGAAAGAAACTGTCACATGGAAGCAGTGCTTAGTCTAAATCACTTGGTGCTTTTTGAACAAACCCTCAGAATAGCTCCTTGTGTATCTTACTATCCAAATAATTCTTTACCTCTTGCTGCACCACTACAGAGAGCGGGTTGTTACTCATACGTTTGTCCAAGAGGAGGATGACCTGGAATTTACCATTGTCTAAACTACTAATTTTTCAGGGTGTTTTTACACACTACAGAATGTCTTGCAGAGGGAGGTAGTGGAATTTGACTTGTATCTTAAAAAGACTGTCACAAATGTAGGAATATTCCCTTCAGTAAGGGAGCTTTACTGTTCTTTTCAGGGGAGGGAAGAGAAATTTTGTTTTGTGTTGGCTTTTACTAGATCTGCTCAGGCTTACTGTATTTTCAGCTTTTAAGTGATAAATGACTGCTCTGCAATAATTCTTGAGATGCTTCCTTTAAAAATATACACTCTGTGATTCTGGTTTGATACTTTGCAGGAAACTGGAAACCTCAGTTACAAAGCTCCCTGGTCTTGCATCCAAATATCAATAAAATTTATAGAGTTGTCCAGGTTGGAAAAAACCTCTAAGATCATCAAGTCCAACTGTTAACCCAACACTGCCCTGTCCACCACTAAACCACATCTACATGTGGTTTAAATACCTCCAGGGATGGTGACTCAATCACTTCTCTCGGCAGCCTGTTCCAGGGCTTAGCAACTTTTTGGGTTAAGAAATTTTTCCTGATGTCCAGTCTATACCTCCCCTGACGCAACTTGAGGCCATTTCTTCTTGTCCAGGAATGCGCCTGGGAGAAGTGACTGACCACCACCCACCTCACTACAACCTCTTTTTATGGGGCTGTGGAGAGTGGTAATGTGCCCAGTTCCTCAGCTGCTCCTTGTAAGACTTTTCCTTTGGACCTTTTGCCAGTTTTATTGCCCATCTTTGAACACACTCCAGCACCTCACTGTCCTTCTTGTGGTGAGGGGGCCCAAAACTGAACCCAGTATTTGAGGTGCACCCTCATCAGGGCTGAGTACAGGGGGACAGTCACTCTTCTAGTCCTGCTGGCCACACTATTTCTGATCCAGGCCGGGATGCTGTTGGCCTTGGCCACCAGGGCACACTGCTGGTTTGTGTTCAGCCAGCTGTCCACCAGCACCTCCAGGTCCTTTTCCACCGGGCAGCTTTCCAGCCACTGCTCCCCAAGCCTGTAGCTGCCCGGGGCTGTTGTGACCAAAGTGTAAGACCCAGCACTTGGCCTTGTTAAACCTCATCCCATTGGCCTCGGTGCAGCGATACAGCCTGTCCAGATCCCTCTGTAGAGCCTCCTACCTCCAAGCAAATCAATGGTCCTGCCCAACTTGGTGGTGCCTTTAAACATACTGAGGGTGCACTCAATCCCTTCATCTAGATCATTGGTAAAGATACCAAACAGAATTGATACCATCAAATGGTTACATTTAGTTATAACTACCGTTAGTGTGGCAAGATGACTTTTGATGTGAACAGGATGAATTAAATTGCTTACACCTACTTCCCGTAGCTTTCTGACAACCAACTGCCGTTTCGTGCTGTCTTCCTAAAGTTAGCCCTATCTCAAAGTAGAATTTCTTTTTGTATTCTGGGACTTCAGAGGTTCTGAATTCTGTTTGCTTTTCCTTTCTGTGGACTCCCTTAGGAGGAGGAGAACAGGATGGTGGGATTTGTGCTTTTCATTATTTATTCAGTGGAAGCTTCTTTTTAGATTTTAAGATTTGTTTTGATAGCTCAGCAACTGTATGCTTGCTTTCTACCAGCTTCCTAATTCCCTCTTGGACATAGGCAGAGAGAATGTTTTGGGGGTTTTGAGCATGTTTGGTTTTGTTGTTGGTTTGGTTTTTCTGTTTGTTTGGTTTTTTTCCCCTCCAGATGGGAGAAATCTCTTTAGTCAGCAGTGGATGTGGTTGGGTGTTCTGGTTTTTTTTGGTGGTTTGGTTGGTTTTTTTTTTCCCCCCATATCCTATTTAGAAAATAGTCTTGTGTATAAGACTCTAGAACTTCCCCAGCCTGCTCAGGGGAGGAAACATTTGTCTTTATACTCAAGTACATAGTATTGATAGTCCTTTTGGCAACTGTATTTAGCAGGTTAAGCTGGAGAATGCGTATTTCAAGGTTACCGTGGTACAGCTGTAGTTCAGTAGTGATTCTAGTGGAATAAGAAATCTGGCAATTCAAACAGTCTGGCTAAGAAGGTAGGTATTATTTCAGTCTGAGTAGATAGCTAAGAAGAACAGCACCTAATGATGTGACGCTTTCAACTGGGATTATGCCTTCAAAACTATTCATTATAACAGTGCGCAGTGATAGACAGTATTTATTTTCCTTTTTTGTCTGTGGATAATCAGATTTGATAGTTCAAAGTGTTTAGCTACCTCTTGGAATAGTCAATTTATCTTCTTGCTGCTTCTGGGATGCCTATATAGTTATATTAATCTTGGAACAAGGTAAATGAAAACTTTGACTACCCAGATTACCATTAACTGCTGATGCTTTCCAAGATCATTCCTATAGCTGTTACACAGGGAAGAGGAAAGTACATAACATCTTTTCCGCCATTTGTTATTTCCAGATAGCGAGAAGAAATTTCTAAAACTCAAATCTGAAATCCTCAAAAGATGTCTGTCTTGGAAGCATTACAGTTTTTACATAAAAAGCATACTGGAACAAAAAGTTTCTCTAGGGCATAAATTAGACATCTAGATAACATAATTCAGATTGAGCTGGGTTAATAGTAAAAAGTCTGAATTATAGCAGTTCTAGATTTTAATTTAAAAACTGCTAGATTCTAGATTAAAACTGTAATTTAATGGATCTTTTCCAGAGTATTGCGGAGGTATTACAGTATTACAAATAAATTCTCTTGTGACTGATACATGTGTATATATATGTGTATTAGATATTAAAAAAACCCCACAACATATGAAAACTACTCTTTTCTACAATTCAAAGCTTATTTATGGGTCTACTTTTGGGGGCTTGGACATTAAGAATTTCCCATTTCCTTATTAATTTAGGGTTTATCATTAATAGCCAGGTCAGTTGTCAAGTCTCATGCATGCTAGTAACCATCCAACTGTGTATCCAGACTTCTCCACGGTCATGGGACCATGTGGCACTCCAAAGAAAAGTTGTAGCCAGGAGCAGGCTGTTTCTGTGGGAACAGTGCTAATTTTTTACATTCCCTTTGCCTTCTGTAGTTGCCTTCTGGACAAACAAGTGCCAGAAGCAAGCTCTGTCAGCCCACCTTCATTGAGTCAGTTTGTTACAGTTCTGAGCGTGCACAGTGAATTTAGTTTCTAATCCTAAGCCTGGATTTAAAGCGCGTGTTGAGTACATTTTACGCTGTCCAAAAAGCTTGCACACAATAACTCCGTTGCTAGAGAGAGGAAGGTCAGCTGCAGGCAGTCTCTTCTTACTGAAAGTACTAACTACAAAGGTTGACCACCTTTGATCTTACGGTACTGATGGCTTTAGGGACCTTCTGTATACAGAGTATCAGCTGCTTACACTTAAAATTTCCTCTACAGATTGAAAAGTTCACAGATATTCTAAACATGGGTTTGTATGTCATGTTCTATTCATTGCCTGCATTTAAGAGGAGTTGTGGCAGAACCAGCCTACTATGTACATAATTCATAATTTGAAAGGTTTGATCTGCAAAGGTGTAAATGCAAAGACAAAAGCTAAGTCAATTCCCTAGTATTTTTGCAACGTGCTGTATTGCAAACATCACCACCATACTAGGTAGAATAAAGATCCCAACTTTAGTTATGAAGTCATGTGTTTAAAGGCCTGGGATATTACTTTATACAAGTTGGGTTTTTTTCTGGATTTATTTTAAAACCACTGTAATGAGGGAGGGTTGCTTGTTTGAAAACTTAAATTGCTATTTTTGTTCAGTGCATCTCATTTGAAGGCACCACTGAAAGCCAGTGAATGCTCTTGTAATGAGTGTGTTTCTAACACGTAACTGATGAGTGAGCTACTGAAAGGTAGTTTTGTAAGGAAATGTGAACAGTCTTGTAGAAGAATATTGTGCAGAGGTTTTTCTTACATCATTTGTCTTCTAAGAATGAAATTCTTTATCTGACAGTTTTGATTGATTCTTAATGTTGTCCTCCGAGCTGGCTGGCTGAGATGAGAATTGCAGGAGGTAGACTTTGAACCGTCACTACCTCTAAATCCTTTCTCTACGTAAATATTGCTAAATATTCACTTTGTGCATTAATGCCAAAATTATAAGCAAAATACACTAGCCCTCTGTGAAATAATACCAAGCATTTCTAATTTTCAAAATTCACATTGCCTTTTCCAGAACTAAGGCTGCTCTTTCGTTAGGGATCAGTTTTATGTTGCTCAATAATATTTTATAATGTAGAATACATTATTTGCAAGAGTAATTTATATATTACAAGAACTTGCAAAAGTCTGCTATTGGTATTGGGAGAGGCTTCCAAGGGCTTTGTTTGACCATCAGTTGTTTGTTTCATGAACTTGAATGTGAAGGATTTAAATAAATTTCAGTTATATTGTGGGAGCATTGCTTTCAAAGTGAAGCTATTAAACACCTCGTTGTTTGGACTTTCCCTACGAAGTTGCATTTGGTTTTTGACTGAAATGGTACTGAATTAGGTGATTTTGGCTTTTTCTTGTGCCGTTTTCAGAGTTTGCTTTCTGTTCTTTTACTGAAGTAGGCATAGGGGAGTAAACAGAGACTTAATTTTTATTGGCAGCTTGAAGGCAAACTCCGTAGCTGACAAAAGGTAGGAAGCTGCTTGCCAGTCCTGGGCTAAATGTCTAGACCCAGTTCTACAGTGGTGCAGTTGGCTGCTGTGATACATTAACATTCTACGACTATTTTTGACCTATCTAGAAGATAATTAAGGCAGTGATGAATCAAGATCCTTTTTTCTCTTAATGATTTTGCAATGTCAGTACTCAAACTATTAAATGTAAATGCTGACTGACAACGTGGGTACTTGATTGGAAGTTGGAGCTAACTGAAAGCTAGGCAATAAACTTGTTTCCTGTACGTAGGTTGGTACGAAGTATATCAGGCATTGTACTTCTTAATGGCTCATGCCAGGCTTTCAGATATGCTGGTCTCTTTTGACCAGTTTCAATTTTTGTCAGCTACAATTACCCCTCCCCCCAGCCCCCCAGTCAATGAAGAACTACTCAAGGTGAAGAAACAGTAGTTTTGGTGTCTGTAGCTTGGAGCCATGGAGATTTTAAGTGACTGTATGTGATACATAGATAATGTGTTCCACGTGTCTTGAACTGAGTTGAGTAGAATGATTTCTCAAACAATAATTTACCATTGGAAAATGGGATTGATTTGATCGATTTGCATATGTACAGATATATAAAACTGTGGTGTGATTACTGTATCGGCGTGCCTGAGAAATGACTGCGATATGTAGCTTAATCATATGGTTTTGGTATTGAATTCTTCCTACAAATATTTGCATGTGATTTTAAAAAAATCTACATACAGATTATTATGGCAAAAGCCAACTGATGCTTCACAACTTTATTCTGTGCTAATAATGTATGTACTTATAATCTAAACGTGTTGTATCTATACCTCTCTACTCTGAGCTGGCACAACATATGTCCTCTCCGAGATGCAGCAGGCAGTACACAAAGTCACTTTCCTTACCACATGAATAATGGAGTTGGACGTATGGGGTATCTGTGGTCAGCCCCTGAGCAGTAAGTCACCTCCAGGCTGCTTGTAAGCCCAGTTTAGGAGCTCTCTTGATGAAGGTAGGCAGGTGCTTAGCTATTGCTGGCATCAAAACAATTCATTCAGGTGGTTGTTTCAGTGCTCCTCAGAACTCGGGAGAGGAACCACCTGTAGCCTGGATTCGTTGTTCGAACAGTGGCAGCCTGCTCCCCAAAGCTGCTGTCCCGCAGGCCCCTCTGCCTATGCACAGTAATGCGGTCAAACATGTTCCTCTTAAACGGCAGGAAACAACTGTAGTTCCCCTTCCATCTGAATCCATTTTTCCCAGCACACCCCTTCCCGAGAAACAGGAATGCTCGAGAGGACTGTTGCTGTGCCAATCCCTCCAACCCACAGTCAACTGAAGGGGAGGTTATAAAAGCCTCAGAAAGGAGAAGACAGTGTACCCTCTTCTGGCACACAGCAAAACAGACTGTTACTGAAAACAGGCTGTACCTAAGAAGGGGTGTAAGTCTGTGAATATGATCTTAATGTATACATGTATGTATCTTTCCAGGGTGTTGATGATGCCTTCTATACATTAGTTCGAGAAATCAGAAAACACAAAGAGAAGATGAGCAAAGATGGTAAAAAGAAGAAAAAGAAGACAAAGACAAAGTGTATAATTATGTAAATACAGTTTATCCTTATTCTTAAGAAGTACTTAAGTAATTTTTGTACATTACACTAAATTATTAGCATTTGTTTTAGCATTACTTTACTTTCTGCTTTACAATCCTGTTAGCTTTATCTGAATGCTTGTTTTAAATGACAGTGGAAACTTCATTCCTCTTAAAGTGCCAGTATTCTTTGACTGTTTGGTTCTTGAACTAGCAATGCCTGTGAAAACAAACAAACAAACACACACAAACACAACAAAAACGAACAAAAGAACAACAAAAAAAAAAAAGCCCAAAACAAAAAACTCACACACAAAAACCTGAGAACTGTCTTAGGACTCTTTGGTGCATGCACAGTTGCTAACTTCCTATTTTTGCTACTGATTGTGAACTGTTCCGTGCGTAAAGCAAACAATGAAATGATGCTCTACACGTTCTAACATCCCTTTTAATTTTGGGGGGGTTTAAATCTGGTTGGGAAAAAGGACTAGTTAGCAAAAGAGACTTTCATTTCAGCCTTTCTTTTATTTTAGGCTGACTGCAATAGAGAGACCAGAAGCCTTTATAGTCTTCCTGTAGATTTTGCTTCTAGGCATCTAGTCTTGTAGCATTTCAGATCAACTTTAATGAATGTACAGATAAAACTTTCACACAAAATCTTTTCACCGCAATTTGTCACAGTCACTTCTTAAATACTCTATTTTTTCTAAAAAAAAAAAAAAAAGAAAAATAAAAATGAAAAAAAAAAAAAAGACATCCGTGCACATCTGGCAATGGAAAAAGTAAAAGTTCTAATTAGGTTGATTTGCTGTTGTTGATGCATTGCTTTAAGACTTTCACTAACTTTTTGTGTCTGAAGACCAAGGTGAAATCCTAGCCCTTCTGATCCCCAGTTGCAGATCCTGAAGTAGCTTTGTCCAGTAGGTACAGGATTTCACCCTTAGTGTCTCTAGGAAATACTTGAAAGCCTTAACAGGTAAGTTGATTCAAATTCTTAGGTTGATTCATACATGGATCCAGAATTTACCATAAGAATTAAATCAGAATGAATCCTAAATTATGTAGCAAAGTAAAACCATTCTTTTTCTTATTTTTTTCTTTTTTTTTTTCCCCCCCAAAGAGTGGCATTAAATATTTCCACATGCCCATTTTGTGCAAAATAGGGGAGGAATTTTAAATTCTAGTAACATCAAATGAGTGAATGAATGAGTTGAATTTAGCTGCTTCATGCAAATAATTTGGAAATCCACTATGCCATAAAATTAGTGTGGAATTTGCACAAACAGTCAGCATAGAACATGGTTTCCAGAGTCAGTGTTGTTCATGTGATGTTCGTGAAGTAATAAGTTTTGTTGCACTGAGTAAGTGGTTGGTGAGTGGCATTCCAGCGTCTAGACTGTCATGAAGCTAGACCAAGATTTATTTAATGTTGTCTTTCTCTGTGTTTAAGTTCTCTTGTGATTCCCTCCCGCCTTTATTTCTGATTGGAATTAATGCAGACTTTTTGCAGAAGCTTTCATTTTTATTTTTTTTTTTGGTACTGCAGTAGTCTAGTTATTCTGCACCAAAGTACGAGCCAGTAATTCCAGTGTTGCCAGTTCCTGTTGTCTTACCGTAGATGTTGCATTGTTTGATTGTTTCATTAGGGCCTGGGTTCCTGAAGGTACACTTCTTCATATGGCCTAACTCAGCTGCAGAGTAAAATTGGAAATGTGATTCTCGTGACCCGAGAAAATAAACTACAAGTCCTTGAAGTAGGATAGTTCAGGACTCTGGGAAGTTTGGAATAGGGAATAGCAGCATTGCCCTAACCTGAGGTTTACCTAAACACAGCACGGTTTTCATATACCTGTGTCACGTGGACCATTTGTATGATGGCAGAGGTGCAACTGCATGAGAAAGTGTTCTTTTGTGTCTATGAAAAAAACCCAACCCACAGTGACTCACAGATGAAGAGGTGCAGAACTGGCAGGGGATGTGTATACTTTTTGGAATGCTGCATGTTCTTTAGTTTCCACGTGGCTGAGAGAAATAATGCCTTGCCCTGCCTGTGCCCCCTGTTCCTCACCCTCCACAAAAACCCAGAACCTTCCCCCTCCTTTCAGCTTCAGTGTGAAATACACTTAATACTCTGAAAAACAGTAATAGGAGAAATTAACACTCTATTGTAAGGACCAGTAAGGAGTTAGAATGGTTCTTAATGTCGCAAAACATTTTACATCTTCCAAGGTTATAAAACATTTTGGAGTTAGTTATTTGCATATTTTAGACACTCTTGATTACACATGAAGAACGTAGCAAAAGTCGATAGTATACCCTGAGCAAATGGCAGTAATCTTAGGATTACTTTTAAGATTTTTGGTAACTGAGTCACACTGCATGTAAAATTAAGGCTGGTCTAAAATTCTTATGTTAATTTAACTAAAAATTGTTAGGAGAAATTTTAGCTGAAATGTCTTAATCATCAAATGTGGATTTATGTAGCTCTAATATAAAGCTATATATAAAACTGGGTGGGGTTTTTTGTGTGTATTTTTTTGTGTGTGGTTTTTGTTGGTGTTTTTTTTTTTTTTGGTAAATGTGATCTCTAGCTACCAACCTAATAAAACTAGTACAAAATCTATTTAGATTACCCCTTACTTAATGGGTATTTTTGGTGTGGTTTTTTTTTAAAACAAAACAACAACAAAACACATTCTTGCCACTGTTGTGCAGTTTTGTCTTAATGTTTGTTGAGATTTGGTGAAGCATGTTGGATTGCAGCTTGCACAAGTTGATCTCACAATTATTGCGTCTTTCCCTATTTGAAATGCTTTCAGAGAACATACCCAGAACTGTCTGTTCTGATAGCAACTACTAAATGAACATGTGAATCACGTACTGCATTAATACATGAAATTGCCATGTGTCGAGGAGTAGCACCTTCTTCCAGTAGCTTTATGTAACTCTGGTAAACAGCTTTATCACTGGTTTTCTCCAAACTGAAATTTAATTCTTTTGACCAGTCTCATTGCCCTAAACTTTTTGCTAATATAAGAAAAAGTTTTCACTGTATAGATTTTGTTACAATAACAGGATCTCTGTAGTGGGTAAATACTGACACACAATCTTCTGCTCTTGTCTATACTGTGAAGCAATACAATTATTACCTTCAAAGACCATCGAACTGTAAACAAATCATTTTGTCTCAAGTTTACATAAAGCTACATAGATGGTAAATCTTTCCTAACATTTCTTTATTCCACTGTCTTGTGTTTTCATGTTGAAAATACTTCTGCTTTTTCCTCTTGAGTGCCAACTTCTTACTAGAATGACTTTTTAATGTAATATGTTTACCTGGAATGTATTTTAACTATTTTTGTATAGTGTAAACTGAAACATGCACATTTTGTACATTGTGCTTTATTTGATGTGGAACATATGCAGTGTGATCCAGTTTTTCCATAATTTGGTTGAGTGACCTAGGAATGTTGGTCATACCAGACATTAAGTTAAAAAAATTAAAATAAAAAAAAAAGACAAAAAAAAA
>JAAGNO010000509.1:17603-29008 GCA_033439905.1 Ceryle rudis | reverse complement strand
GGAGCAGAGCCCGACCCCCCCTGGCTCCAGCCTCCTGTCAGGAGCTGTCAGAGCCAGAAGGTCTCCCCTGAGCCTCCCTAATAAAAACAATAGTTGGAAAATCCTCCCCCCACGTTGTTTGGGGTTTTTTTAATGCTTCCAACAAATCAGAGAGAAGTCAGACAGTTTGGGACAGTCCTTCACCCACCACACTCTGGGTGAAGTCCTGTTGCCCACAGTGCCCGAGCATGTGAAAGGCTGATGTTCACAGGGACACGTGCCTTGCATCGTCACCAAGTGCACCGGGCAGGAGGGCAGGGGACAGCAGGGGCCAGCCTTCCTTCTACTTCTGTACAGCAAATTTATCTTCCAGCAGGATTATAAGTATATATATTTTAAAAGCTGATCTTTTTATCACCACTGCATGCGTGCAGGGAGAGTGTTTATAGATCCGGGGCGACAGACTGTGCCGTAATCAAAGTCTGTCTTTGCGCAGGGGCCGTATCTCTGTCAGGGCACACGGTTTATATCCAGAATATACTGCTTTTACACAAGGAGAGCTTTGACTTCTGTGGAAGCAACAGACATAATAAGCTTTTCTGAGTTTGCTGTTGCTGGGTTTCCTTGTTCACTCTCGTTTCCTTTGTAATTGTATTACATGGGAAAAAACTGTATCTGACATCACCCAAAGGATTTTACTTCTCCTGAACTTTTGGTTCCGGTGCGGTTTCATAATTTTCACCTCAGAAATGACTCCCATAAACATATCTAAGCTTGGAAATCAGAAATGATGTCCGCATCCTTCAGCACCACTCAGATCAGGATGGATTCACCAGAGCAGTTACAGAGGACACGGGCCACCGGTAAATCCGATCTGTGCTGAGCAACCTGGGTGGGCTCATTTTACCTCTCAGCAATGAAGCTGAACTGCCAAAGGGTCATAAGCACAAAGACAATGGTATTTAATAGATACCGTTGAATGCTGTATAATGCAGGCAGAGATATTTGAGAATTGAAAGTAGAAAAAATATATTTAGGTAATTTACTGAGAAATAATTGTAAAATGGAAAAGCATGGAAGGTGCTTTACCTTCCAATACTCTTATAATTTAAGAGGTATCAAGCAGTTAATGCCTCTCCTTGCAACACTCCCCTACCCTTGGAAAACCACGTTAAGGAAAATTAAGAGCAGAAGGGATGATTTATTGTGGAGGTTCACTGAAGTTGGAGCCGTAACCCACCCACTAGAGCTGGGTCAGCTCCACGGAAATTCCTTTCCTGGTTGTTTTCTCCTCTCTATTTTTTACTGCAGTTTCAACAGCAAAACCCTAAGGGGGCACTGCCTTGGGTCATACATTCCTTACTTCACAGCAGGCAACAAATTATCCAAGTTCTTCTACAAGCACTGAAGATGTGGATGCTGTAGCACGGCCCTGTAGCGCTTCCCGCATCAGGTAAGCGGGAGAGTGGCCTTATGGATGACCTGAGCAGACCAACAAACATGGAGCTGGTCAGAAGTGTCTGTAAAGCCGGTGGCAAGAAGCCGCTGAAAGTGCAGGCAATGATTTTAGCTCCCAATCTCCTGCGCACTGACAACCAGGGACTTTGGCTTTGTATCCTAAACCCAGCTCCCTCTGCTTACGTTACCATACCTTACTCCTCATCAGACCACTCAGCGTATTCGCCTGGAAGCCCCCCGCTCTGCCCACACCTGCCACGTGCTCCTTCGGGGGCCACAGCCAACTCTGAAACCTACTGACAGCTCGCCTGGAGCACAGGAACCCGCATGCTCAGGAGAAGTGCAAGGAAATAGCAGCAGAATGATCCACATCAGATACTCTTCACGATTATCGGCGAGATCTCTACTGGTCTGCCGAGGAAACAGACGGTACCCAGTGCCCTCGGGGCCGTTCACTGGCAGGGCAGTACCACCTATAATGCACTTAGGGTCCTCCCACAGACCTGCCATATGCAAGTCCTGGAGCCCTCCTTGAGATACGGCAACCTTCTATGACAAGGAGAAAAGCCGTTTGAGGTCAAAAGCCGCTATAGCTACAGAAAAGGCTACAGGCACTCGCCTTTTATTACAGGGTTTTCTTACTGAAGGCGAAATATGAAATACAATTAAGCTCTCAAAGGAGCTGTTCTTTGCCCTGAAGGGCTGTCCGGGGTACTCTGGGAGAGCAGGGCTTCATAAAGTCCTCTTGTAACCCCCCACAGCTAAGGACACCATGTGCAGAAGTCACAATAGAGTGGTTGGAAATTAAACAGCATTTCCAGGAGACTTCTATTTTCTACTATTACGTACGTCACTTTTAGCATGACAGCCAAAAGCCACCGATAACCCTAATAGCTTGTTTCTACCAGCATGGAGAAATATTTCAGACTGAAGAAACCAACAGCTGTGTGTGGAAAGACAGCGCAGCTCCTCAGGTACACCGACTAAAGAAATTACAAAGCATATGGTGTTTACTACCTGAAAATAATTCAGTAGTAACGGGCGTGCCTGGCCTGCACCCAACAAAGCAGCAGTGGACACAGTGGAGCTCATGTTCCACCAGCTTTTACATCTGGAGCTGCCCACCAGCAGGTAAGCTGCTTCGAGCAGCAGCAGCATTTGATGCATCAGAACTGGGTAAGGCATCAAAGATTCATCAGCCGACAGTGATCGGAACCGCACGTGATAAAACCCTGCCAAGAGCTGGCTGCTCTGGGCCCTGCGCTGAAACCTGGCCCCATGTGCTTGGGAGGGGTGTGAGCACGCGCGGCCCCGGCGCGGCCACACCTGACCCTCGCAGCACCTTGCTCTGGGCACTCACACGGGAGCCCCCAAGAGACAAGACCAGATGAATTCCCCAAAATTTCACCTTCTTGAAACTTAAAGGCACTAGAAAAGCCCTTTAGTTAGAGCACACCACACTGATTTTTGAATACTCAGTATTCAAAAATACTGAGCATTTTATAAAGGAGAGGTCATATTTTACACCAAACACCCATATTTAATTATTTTTTATACAGAGATGAGTGTCTCACCAGAGCGGATGATGACTTGGGAAGCCTGAGCTCATTTGGAGGACTAGGGGCAGGTCTCTCGTTGAGGTACCACCACTCCTCTGAGCATCCTCCGGCAGCCCTCGCTCACCACGGCTGCACAGCACTCAGAACCAGAATATTCAAACGCTGACAGGCGGCAGCGTTTGAAAGACTTCTCTGCGTGTTCATTTTCCTACCTTCTACGTCTCTCCCTTTTTCATCCTTCCCAGTGCCGAGCAGTTATAACCTGATTAATTAAGGTGACCACTCTGCTGAGATTTTGCAAATTGGGTTATAAGCTGAGCAATTAACAACCATTATAAACAGGAACAGGAACTGGCACTCCGTGTTTTGGGAGGAGTCGCAGGCGGCACCTCTCCTCCTCTCCCGCCCCACGCTGCTCGGCAGCGCCGGCCCGTGCCCCCTCCGCGGGGCATGGCAGAGCCCTGACCCGCATCCAACGGGCAAGGGAAGCCCTGCCCTGCAGCACGTCACCGCGTCTCCCTGCTGCTCGCTGCCAGCACCGCGGCTCTCAGTGCCAGCTTTTGGGGAAAATACCTACTGGGGTCACACAAATCTTCTACGTAACCCAAGATCAGTATTTTACATTCTTACTGGGTATTGTGGAAATGAAGGACACCTATAGTTCAACACTATTTATTTCCCATGCCCGAAAATGTGAATTTAGTTTGAATTGCCCTGTGCACATCGTATTTCATTCATCTGCTGCCATGTCTTTCCTTACTCACGGCACACACAGTCCTTAGCCTAGCAAACTGACACAAGCCCAGCAGATTTACCCTGAGGACAAGAGTTTACCTACATTTTCATCTGATCTTGCTTCCAGATTCCCTGTGGCACTCTTTAAATGAGGTGCCGTGTGCCGTTGGAAAGACTTTTTGGAACACACTAATGCTCTGAAACAAGGATGCAGACGATCCGAGCTGAGCAGGGCCCATCCCACCGCAGATCCCCGTGACTCTCTTGGAGAGAAGCCACAAGAATTGCAGCATCTGTGGTCAAGCACAGAATGTGCTGCAGCCCTCTCCAGGCATGAAAACATGCCCGGAATGCTTTTCTTTTTCCTCTATTTTTTGGTTGGTTGGATTGGGGTTTTCTTGTTGCTTTGTTTGGCTGGGTGGGTTTTTTTTGGGTTTGCTTTTGTTTGTAGTAACAACGGCTGTGGTTTTTCTCCCAGTGAATGACGGGTGTTCTACAGACCTGTATCTTCACAGATGCTGCCTCCTCCAATCACTCCAAGTGGGGGGAAGCACAGAATGACTTCACGACGAGGACTTTATGTAACCTTTCTCAAAACAGAGAAACGGGCTAGTGCACTTTTTAACTTGCTGAAGCTGCCGCACACCCCCAGAGAAGAGTTTTGAAATGCAAACGTCAACAAGTTGCTTGCAGAGAACCTCCCAAGAACATGTTTACAGCTCTCTCGACCTCGGGAGGGTGGTGATAATTAAAGAAGGGCTCCTCTCCGTGCGGAAGCAGCACAGCGAGCGAAACAAAGCCGCTCATAGGTACCATTGCAAGTAGATCAGAACATGTTCACTTCATCCTTTTCCAGGCGAGAAGCAGCCGCAGCTCTCAGCAAGCTGCTCTCATTTATAACACAGTGCTCCCGTAGCACTGGCAAACAGAAATCCCAGCACTGGTGAGCGCACAGAAACCTTCATCCCCGGCTCACCATCCCACAGGACCCTGCTGATAACACAACAGCCTTTGCATGTGCACCAGAACCATGATGTCTGAGCGGGGGGCTGTGGGTTTGAGTCCCACTCCTCATAAAAAACTTTATGCTTAGGCACAAAAACCCCTTTGTGGAGCTGGCTGAACAAAGGGAATGGCTGTGCTTCCACCGCCACGCATAATCCCTGCTCAATTACTTCCCATTTACTGGAATGGCAATCCAGAGACGTCACTGCGCTGAACGCGATGTGACAGTGACAGCCCCGCAGACGCACAGCCTTTGGATAATTAAAGCATAAAAAAGTCTCCTCTTAGAAGTTTAACACACGAGTCAGTTCCAATCTGGTGCAACAAGGTTGTTTCCACATAGTATTTCTCTCTTTTGCTTTGAGATAAAGAAAAAGCCTCTAACAGGAAATTCTGGACAGTACCCTGAGCTGGTATCAAGCACCGTATTGCCAAAGTCATTAATTAACATCAGACGAGAATTTGGCCCACCTACTAATTTAAGTTGATCAAATAAATGTGTGACTTTGACAAACTAGAATCGATTCCCAATGCGGATAAAGACAGGCACCGCCCTCTATTCTTACAAATTTACTGGAAACCTCACTAGATAGTGGAAGCCTTCATACTTACCGCCCAGTTCCAAAGACCACGCACATCCTGGTTTCACCGCTGTTCAGAGCTACCGCCTTCAGAACAGACCCCAAGCCAACCATATTTCATACGGGACGTCTTCACATCCCAGTGTGAACGTCATTAACGCGCTACAGAAATTGCCTGCAAGCAGAGGGAGCTCTGACTCTTCTGAGAGCACTCCGAGGATCAGATTCCCAGGACAGTGGCGGCAAACACAACCCAGCCCGTCCCCGTTTCCCGCCAGAATCCAGCCCGGCGGTGCCCGGCTTTGCTGGCTGACCTGGCCGAGCGTCACCGCTCACCCTGCTCGGCCTCCATGCCAGACCCACTGTCACACACAGGGGAACTTTTTTTTCCACTCTATCAATAGAAATAAAACCTGTCAATAGTGACTATTCTAAAGAAAATGTTTTAAAAGATTGACGAGAACTTGACAGGACAGGCTGTAGAAAACGCCGCTGTTAAATGCAAAGTGTTCTGAGCGACGCGCAACAAGGGACACGATCGCCATTTAGTGCCCGACAGAAAATGGAATAAATTTACATCGGAGCCCAGGTCCCAGACTGTACGTGAAGCCTTTACACCACTGTAAACAGTGACAAACGTCACGAAGAAGGGCCGAGCTGGCCGGCCGCAGGCTGTGGCCCAGCTCCCAGTGCTCCCACCCACTCAACGACCGCACAGGGACAACACAGAAATGGAAAAGGAGAGCTGGACACACCGCTGCAGACCTGCTGGCTCACAGCAACGCCTGAAACTTCAGGACACGGTTTAGAGGTCATGATAACGTTGGGTCGACAGTTGTACTTAATGATCTTAGAGGTCTTTTCCCACTTTAATGATCTGTGATCTATGCTGCTATCTGAGAAACCCCACACTATCTTTTTAAAGCCTGCGTGGTTGAAAATAATTAGCATTACTCTGATGTAAACAGAAAAAGTTATGAAGATTAATGGATAACTTTACAACATCCCTTTTCTCGTACGTGCTATTGTGGAAACCCACATATCACTGGACAATTCTGCAGGCTCAGGCGCTTGTTCTGCTGCTCAAGTACCCTCACTGCGAAACGGGCTGCTCCCTTCTACTGCACCGCCCTGGAAAACAGCCCACACCACCCAGCCCTATCACGGGCGCAAACTCCCAGAAAGCCCCTGGATAAAACTGAAGTAGCTTTTTGATCAAATACGTCAGAAGCCCCGCAATCTGCAGTTAGCTTGATGCAATGTTTTCACTGAAGGCACAAATTAGGCAGCATTTGAAATATGTAAAGTAGATGAAATAATACAACCAGAATTAGTAAACACATTGAGAGGAAAAACGACCATCTTAGAAAACTCCTACAGGATCTTCTTGAACGTACCACAGGCTGAAAGAGGATGACCAAGTAACAATACAGTCCAATTTTTACATTACACCCCAAACTAAACAGATGTACTTAAAGCAACATGTCCCTTCGTGGTTATAGCAACTACCGTGCCTTAGGCAATTGCTGTTAAAACTCCCCAGGCGCTCGTACTGCACGTGAACGCCGTTTCCCCAAAGGCCAATACGATGCTATTGCTCACTGTTTAGTATCTATTTAAGCACTGTTTGTTTGGACCTCTGACCTACCTGAACTAAAATTAGAGTTTTCTTTGATGTTCCAACTAAGCAGAGGAAGAAATAGTTGTCATTTGCTCTCGGGTCTATACATATTCAAAACAGAAAAGAAGAGCAAAAAGACTACCAGTAGTGATTACAGTACCTAACATAATCACGTCGGATTATGGAGATGAATTACATTAGAGCTTTTACAGTACGATTAAAACCTTCCAAAAGTAAGACACGTGCTAGAACAACAGCTGGAGAACAGCTGGATGCTCGAGACAAAAAGTACCGAAGCATAGTAATAAATCATGAAACCTGCACGTCTGACACACCAACTCGATCGGGAAAAAATGAATCGCCGAGTACAAAGCGTAATAAAGAGAGGTGCCAAGAAATAGTCGTGTCTGCCAGTAATAATTTGAAGTGGAAATATAATCACACACAATATATATGATAAATAATGTGAGACAAGGTCTCCAGAGGCAAAGGTAAATAATAAATTTTTGTGGAAGGAAGGATTTACGCTGAGGCTGTGAAATAAAACCAGAGAGATACTGTAAATATTGTCCATTCCAGACGATGACTTTAATTTCTCAGACAAACAACTTCTAAGGTTCCCCATGTATTTTATAGACCTGGAACCAACACATTTTCTATCTCTAAAGTTTCAAACTAATACACATGCTTCCAGCTGGTCGCCACCACTAAGTTTTGAAAGGAACAATGCATTAGACGTAACTAGTAAATAAATAATGAGTAAATATAGACTCATGAAAACTTGTCTAAGGAGAACTGGTTATTCCCATGTTAAACCTCTGAGAGGAAAGCCACAGGCAAGGGCAAGCCTCCTGAGAGCAGAGGCAGCCACTTGCCCGGCACCCTCTGGGGACTGCTCAGCTGTGCCAAATCCCACACCAGACACTGCTGCTGGAGAACACCCTGGTCTGCACCATCCCACCCATCCTTCCTCCGGGTGAACCCACCAGAGCCACAGCACATGCCCTGTGTCTCTTCCAAGGACAAAGCGATACCGGGCTGAGCTGCTCCATCTCCTGGACCACAGCGGAGAGAAGTGCCGACAACCTGCCTGTGGTTCGGGGGAAGAAGAGGGGATCTCTATCATCTTCAGAAGCTGATGGATCCCTCTGTCCAGTAACAACATGAACTACCACTTGCTCTGAACTCCACCAGAGGATCTGACCTTCTAAACTCCAATGCCAAGACTCCAGCCCCTGCACCAGTGCCATGGACAAGATGCAGGAGCCTTCAGATGTCAAAGGAAGCAGAAGAAAGAACAAACACTTGTGTAAAGCAATTTGCGTAGCTCTCTCAAGCAGGCAACAGAGACCGGTTGCCTGAGTCTCAGACATAACAACAGAGCTTCAAAGCCATCATTAAACCTAGGCCGAGAGCTCAGCGCTGATTGAAATCTGCCTAATTAGGTCTATTGGTAAACAGGCAGAGACTAGAAAGGGAAAATATTTAGGGTAAGCAAGTGGCCTAGAAAAATCCAAAGCTCTTGTAAAAACTAAATTTTGATGCATATTCCAGAAAAGTCTTTTTTTGTCCCCGGTTAAGAAGACTCTGGCAAGTCTGGGGCAGCTAGCACCAGAAAGACGAGATGCTGCGCGGCTATCTTATCTGGGGAGTCCAGGAAGCGGTCCGCTATGGTCCACCCTGCAAGGGGGACAGCTTCTGGGGATGTCTGCATTTCATTCTCTTTGTTATCAGCAGCCTCGCAGGTACTTGCAAATATTTTGGTAGCATTCCACTGTACCGCAGTGCAACACAGCCCAGCTCACCCAGGCGAGTCACAGCACTCTGCTCACTACCCCACACTCACCAAGGGGGTTTTCTTGGCACCTTTTGACTGTGGGACCACAAGTCTTGGCCATTAGCAAGGGAGCAGAACCCAGCCAGCTGCTGATCTGCCACTCTGCACTCAGAAAGGAATTTGGACTAATCCCAGAGACTGCGCCGTATTTAAAATAAAGGGCTGTCCTCTGCAATCGCCGAGGGAAACAATGTCATAAGGAGATTTGCAGTGATCTGAATAAAAGCGCTGCCCAGGCCAGGGGGGGAGGGAGACAGGGGGGCCCCAGGCAAGCAGATTTTCCTCTTTGCTTTTATCCATCCATCCATCCATTTTCCTTCTTTCTTTACTAACTAAAAGTAAGCGGGTAAATGGTTTTTTGAGCAGAAATTGTGTTCACCTAAATGGCAAACAATTGATGCTTCTCAGAAGTCAAGAAACCCAGAGCAGTGGTTACTAGAAATACATTATTACTGTGTCATTACTAAAGACGTAACTTCCACCTCACCATGCTACTATTTATACTTCATTACACTGAAGGGACTTACTCTATTTAAAGGATTATCTCCCCTGCCTTGCCCTGTTCAAAGCGATAAATGGCTGCCAAGTTTGGTTAATGGCCACGAGGAACTTCAGGCATTGAATCAACCTCAATGCTTTTTTTTTTTTTTATTGCTAATATTCCACCAAGAGCTTATTCCTGTTATAAAAGCAATGATGGATCAAAGATAAAAATAAAACCAAACTATTCTTCCCTCCTACGGGAAACTGCAATCCAAGTCAGTGCTGAATTTTCAAGGGATGTAATTTTGAGTGGCATGTGTGGAAAAAGATTAACATTTAACACCTGAGGCACAATTTGCCAAATTACCCATGCAAAAATGTCCATGCAATTGCATACCACCACGTAATTACCTGATTTGCATACACAATGAAATACGGGGCCATTGCTTCAGTGTCCTTTGGAAGGGTCTGCCCACTGCAGGAGGGGAACGGACGTTAGGCTCTCATCTTCTCAAAGTGCTCAGAAAAGGACATGAAAAGAAAGGTCTGGGGAGCCGGTTCCATTCTGTTATAGCAGGATGATAGCGATGGGAAAGAGTAATAAATTTTACTTTTTTTTTGTTTGTTTGTTACCATTTGGGATTAGCTGTGTACGTATTTGTGTTGAACTTCCAAGGAAACAAAGCGCTTCCCTCGAGGAGATTTGATTTTGGCTTATATTAGATTTTACCGCATTGTATTTCGCCCCACTAAACAGGTACGTCTGAGAAACAAACGCAGAAACTGCATTTCAGAAGACTTTTTTTCCCCCCATTATAATTAATTCATTGGACTATGTATAAAAGATAACCAACAATAAAAAGGGGTTATTGACCAGAAGCAATTCAAGAGTTATGCCAGTAAAAAAATCTATAAGGAAAAACTAAACAGAACGCTCACAGGTAACACCGCATAAAAACTGGCTTCTTGAAAATTGATTATTTTTGGAGAAGGGCAACAGAAATTGATGCACCCGTTTCATATTCTGTTTCAGGGTACCCACAGGGCTGCACTGGAACAGGGAGCTGCTGCTGGCTGGGAAGAGAATGGGAATAGCCATGGACCAGCTGCAGAGCCTGGCAGCCAACAGGGACCATTCCCGGGATTTAGTATTTATTTATTATTATTTAGTACTCATTAGTCTCACCCATACCGTGTGAGTTAACCGGAAAGCTGCAAGTGGGTCAACTGCAGACAGATGAGTTTGCCAAGTGCCCAGGGCTGTCACTTAAAATAAGTCTCTCCACTGTTTCACAGTATTTTCCTGTTAAAATACAGGCCGAGGCGTGCCCAGGGATGAGCTGTGCTTTAATCAATACAGACTGGGATCTCAATAAATTTATTTTCTGTGAGCAAGAGCAGTCCCATCCCCACAACGAGCGCTGAGCTCCCTGACCGCGTGTCAGTCTCAGCGGTGGATGTGGTTCGGAAGCCTCCACACACCGCTGCACTCAGCTATGTGTTTATTGATCCAAAACAATTACTCAGCCTAAAATTTCCTGTGCTACTCTACAATACAGCATTTTACAGCAGTAGAGTACCGCAGGACTCCAACAAAGGTAAAGCCCTATAACCAGCACTCAAGACAATTATAGCTTTTCCCAGTGACACTGAGGTAATAATTAAAAATTCACAGCAAAATGGGTGAATGGCAGCAGGAAAAAAGCCAGAGCCTCATAAAACCAGGATGAATCAATGTAAGGACTCTGTAAGAACTATCTCTATGAACAGGGTTTGGACAGCCACCTTTGGAAGAGATATAGAGCCATCTTTTTAAAGCATCTCTGCATTAAAGAGTCACGGAACAATTAAGCCTAATACTGGAAGCAACAATAAATTATTAAATGCAGGTCTTTACTTTTGCTCCCCGCACTGTTTCCACACGTTGCCGCAGCACAGACTCGTAACTGATGATGACTTCATCGCTACCACGCGAGGAACCAGGCTGCTGAGCAGCAGGCGAGCGATGGGAAGCACTTGAATTCGTGTACGTGAAAGAAGGGCCGTGAACCCACAGAGGTGGAAACACACCAGAAAAGGTTACAAAGGAGCGGATGATGAAGAGGCCATGCCCAAGTGGACTCGGGTGGTGGTGTCCCTCTGTCCTT
>JAAGNO010000508.1:112146-122647 GCA_033439905.1 Ceryle rudis | reverse complement strand
AGCATGGCAACGTGTTACAAATTTATAAGCATTATACATATTTGATTTACACCACGATATGAAGTTGTGTTTGGTTTGGTTTTTTTTTTTTTTTTTATTTTATTTTCTTGTTAAGGGATTTCATGGCCAAAGCAATGTCATCTTCATTTAGTATATTTGGAGGCTTGTTCCTTGTTCAGATGCCTAGAAGACCACAGGAAAAATGTTGCCTAATCTTTAACAGAACTCAGAAGTCTTGCTGAGAAGTTGAAACAGGATTAGAAATCTTAGTATCTGATCCTTTGAGGACAGCTGCTTCAAAGCAACTATGCAAAGCTGGAAAAGAGAGTAAATGAGCAAGATTGAACCCTTTGAAATATTTACTGTTCAGTGAGTTTGGAGACGAAGGCAGAACACGATGAGGCCTTCCCTCTTCTGAAAGTTGGTAGAACCTTCTTGTTTTAGTAATAGGAAAAAGATGATATTGCTTTGACATTCCTTTTGTTTGACAAAAACTGGAGACATTAATCTAAGTATCATAGCTTACATACATACACATGCAGAAAAAGGCTGTAGAAGTTCCATTTGTTCCTAAATATTGTAATTTCTGTTTTCACGAATACTTCAGTTCTCTGTAAAACACATTCAATAACTGAATCAATAGCCATCATATATTGAACATGAAGCTTTAAGAATTGTTCTTTTACATGGTTTGTCATATAACTCAATGTTCTGACGGCAGTTTGTCCTAATTTCAAAGCAGTTGTGGAGCTTGAGCTTTTGTTTTGGCTTTCTGCATCAGGTGGACATCTGCATGCCCTGATGAAAATTCAGACTTGGCAGGAAACCTGTCCCCTTGTCACATGGAGTGTACCTACTCCTGCACTTGAATTTATTTATGCAGCCATTATTTGCAAAGAGCTGTGCAGTTAGCCTCCAGTTTCTTGTCTCCTGGTAGTGATTTCTTCTACTTTTTGAACCCAGCCTTCAGGGGTTTTTGATGGCAAGCTTGACTGTTTCTGTGATGTATTTCCTTATGCACTTCTCCTGAAAGCATCTTAGAGGCTCACCTGTTCCATTTCTCATTTTCCTATTAAAGTACACTATAGTTACATAAAAATGGGTAGGCTTGAATCTCTTCAGGTGATCATTTGCTCATCAAGACACCTTTTCAAAGGACTCAGCATAGTGCATGTTAGATGTTTAGGGATTCAGTCAGTGTTAACCATGCAGTGCTGTGTATATATGAGCTTCTAAATGCCAGGGAAACTGTTTCAAACATAAACAAAATATAATTTTGAAGTTTTTATTTGGGGATTTCATTGAACTACAGTGTGGAGCTATTAAAACCAGTGTAGAGGAACTGCTCTTGCCAGCTCAGATTGAGAATGAGGATCCCAGTAAAGAAGGCATGTGCCCTTCCTGTGTGCCTGCTATTGGATTTTAATTGCATTTAGCATAAAGGTAATCAGAGCTTGCTAACAGTTTTAGAAAAAATAATGATTGAAAAGAAAACCCAGTCTTGAGTCAAAAGTTCATTGATTTTGAGAGAACTGTAAAAATATTTCAGAGGAGGCCTTAAATTCTTGAGTGGATTGATATTTATCTATGGTCATGCACATGCTAAATAATGATATTAAATAAATTACTTTCCTGTTGTGTTTTATAATATAGCAAAGCCTTCCAGCTATATAAACAATACTTTATTTTTCCAGCATTATGGAATAAAACAGGGAGAAGTGGCCTTGTGGGTTGACTATTTGAGGTTCATGACTGAACAGCAATTTCTAGGGCTGAGCCTAACTGTAATAAATTATGCCGCCTTCTATACTTGCTCATGCAGATTAAGGCAACTTTTAAAACAACCTGTGCACATTACATTTCATACTTGGAAAATCTTCTGTATTTCCCATCATGTTGGATGAAACTACCAATGTTTTAAAAATACAATTTATTTTTCCAACTTTGAAGTAGCTGATGTATTAGTAACCCTGCCACCTTTGAAATTAAACAGGATTTTGTCTGCCTTTTAAGCACTCTGAAGTGTCTTCTATTTTTAAATCTGAGTATTGGAAATGCCTTAGCTCTCCTGCAGATGGGTTTTGTTTAATGATTGCTGTTGTCTCTAAATGGGTCTTGGCATTTTTATTTAGTTTGTATTGAAGCAACTATTTTTGCTAATTCAATTTACAGGGCAAAGACTTGGGACAGGAAACAAACATCATCACATACTCCTGGGCAATTTAGGGTTGAGGTCACACAAAATACGGGATAGTGGCCTTTGTATTTCAGCTTAAAAATATCTCAATATAGGAGTAGTTTTAATGTCTGTGGTCCAAATGCTTCATTACTTCCTCAAAGTAAAAGTGAAATACTTTACATGTGTAAATCTTGCAACAGAAGTGTACTAAGCGATATTTGCCAAAGCACGTTGTTTTCAGCACACTGCTTGGTACCATTAAGTGCTCAAATACTACACTGGTCAGTGTAAACACTAGAAAGACAGATATGCTGTTAGATCCTTCTGATTACCTCAGCTTCTTCACCACAAAATCAGAGCAATGTAAAGAAAGATGGCTTTGAGCCAGACCCGCAGGTCTTAGAAGCTTGCACAACAGTAAATGCTCAGGTATGCTAGGAAGATAGAAATATCCCAGTCTTTTTCCTCACAGTGCCTCACTGACTACAGATTAGGACAGTGTAAAAAGTGCCTTACTGTAACTCCTTTGGTGTGAATCGTTGCCAGACATGGTATTAAATGAGTTTCAGTCTACATCAACCATTTAACTCCTTCAAAGAGTCTTCAAATACGCTAATTTCTGCTGAACTGTAGTGATGGGAAAAAAAAAAAATGAGGAAAGAAAGGAGATTACTAATTGCTTAGCACTTGAACAGTGAGATAGCAAAGCTTTGGGAGGGGACAAAATTAATGAGAGAAAACTGAGCTAAGCTTTAGAGAGCTCTTGCTCACTAGGTTGAGATAATCCTGTTCAATGAATATCTATTGCCGAGAAAGAAAACCAAACTAGGATGTACTGAGACTGGCAAGATAAGTAATATTTGAAAATACCATATGGATAACATTAGTCACTCAGTATTGGACAAGGTGAATTAAGAGGTTAATCTAGTATGGAAAATCCCATTGATAATGTTGTCATGTGCTCCACCAAATTTGCTGCCCAGGGAACAAGGGAAGCACAGCTCTTTTTAATTTAGTGTATGATGCAAGATACCCAGAGAGATAAAAAGATCTGATTACTTGGAGATAGTACACAAGCAAATAGCAGGTATTTGCTAATATAATATGTGCTTGACAAAGGGCTTGTCTGATTTCCTTGTATAATGTCTGGATTTGTACCATGGTGTATGCATCACTAAATTTCCTAAAATTTCAAATCGGTTGATCTGCTCTGTTGGGGAGTTTCTAAATTGTGAAGTACCACTTGTAAAGTACCAATTCATAGAAACTGACAGAAAGGAACATGAAAGAGAAAGCCACAGAATCACTTTTAAATATGCCAAAGAACTCTGGAAAGGAAAAAAGTCAAGTGGCAGAAATTGCATTCATTTTTGTGAACAAGCAAAAATGAAATTTTGCGGTAAGCAAAATTATGCTTTGCCATCACTTAGCACCGTTATTGCTCCACTAACGTTCCCTGAACAAACTCTCTTTGTCAGTGTATTTCTGTTAATTTGACAGCCTCTGATAACACTCAGATCTCTCTTGGGATGTTAGTATGTCCTGGGCTGAAATGAATAGAGTGTGTAAGCATGGTTTATAGCTCATTTTAAAATAATATTCTTCAGAAGATTAACAAAAAGCCAACCTATGCATGATTTGAACTATCTGCTACCCAGGTGATGAGGAATGGAATAAACACACAAAAAAACCTGGGCAGCATCTTTGCAGTGTGCTGTGGCACAATGTCTGGTCCTGGGATGGCAGTATCAATTTGACTGTAGTGCCCTGGGAGACCAAGAGCATTGCTGCAGAATAAGCCTCCCTTTAGAGTCAGGTGAACTGTGCCGAGAGCTGTGGCACAGTGTATCCACTGTCTGCCTGTGGATGTGGGTGAACCCCCAGATTCCTGGGGAGTTGACTGTGTGCATCTAACAGAGACTTTGAAACTGTTAGTCCTTTGAAAATATCATGTCTAAGGATGTGGACAAGTCATGGTGCTCTTAAGTAAGATATTACAGTCAGTGTGTTTTTTCGTCATCCATATGATAATCATGGTCTTGCTCTCTTGTTAGATTTCCACATTCCTGTGAAAATGAAATTAGGATGTGCACTGTCATTCATTCTGTATTCATTCCAGTGCACATTTCATCTACACATCATGGAGCAGAAAATGAGAGGCTTGCACTATCCAAATTCTCACAGGGGATCATTAGGATTCCCCACTGTTGTCTGATCATGTGCCATCCTATTGATCTGTAGTCAATTGATAGGTTAATTTTATTTTGTGCAGTAGATCTTGCTTGAATACAGCAATGTGTTGGTTTTAGTTACAAGAAACGGGTATGGATTTTAAGCTCTTAAACTAACAACAGATCTTTTGGTGCTTCACATAGTTTAGGCACACATTATGGAGGGATTGTGTAATGAAAGAAGGAACATTTAAAATACATGTATATTTGCAGAGGGGCTTTCATAAGGAAGAAGTATATCAGATGCATGCCAAATCAGCCAAGTTTTTAATTTTTATAATGCTGGAAGGACTTTTCAAATGAGACTGACAGTTTGTGAGAGAGACTGTCTTAGCAACTGGGGTGTGTCTGTCCTAACATAGAGGCTGAATTTCCAGCTCTGAGCTGCAGAGCTGCAAGGCCTGAGCACACCCAGACAGAGCTAATGAGCGATGTGGAAGTTGTCATCTTCAAGCTCTCTCTTTATTGTGTATATTTTATGCTCTGAGCTGCAGTCATTAGCCCAATGGGGGTGAAGGCAGGAAGGCTGTGGCTGAAGCCATGTTGGTTCCCTGGGCCTCTTTGGTCTTGGTAATACTGCCCAGGTTTTTCTGCAATCTACTTTCCAGCTGTATGTTAGCAAAAGAATCCCTCAGTACCAAGGTGGTTACTGTGATCCCCACAAAGCCACATGGGCATAGGATAAACCTTATTTATGAAATAAAGCCTTTTCCCCACAAAGCTATAGATAGGCTGTGTTGAGGGGAAGCCTGCTTATTTCATGGAAGTAACAAATTTTCTGACCCCCTCAATTTATCTCAAGGTCTTTTGCAACCTAAACGATTCTATGATTCTAACTTCATTTCCTATGGTCTTGCTCATGGGCCCTGAAAGTGTTTCTGCTTTCAAGGATTTCTGCACGAGGGGACCATGCTCTCTGTCCCTGGCAGCTGGTGGGAGGCAGCTGCTGGGGGACACACTGGGGTGTCTGGCTGGGTTTGGTTTTTGCTTTCTTACCACCTCCATGGGGTACGCTGATCTATTTTGAAGCCAGTGATATTATTATACTGAATTAAATTAAACAAGGAACCTTCAAGAGGATGTGGGAATGTCTCTCCAGTGCTGCAGGGCAATACTGATTAGCCCCAGTGTGAATCTTAAGAGTGACAGCACTGGAAAGGTTACTTAATATTATTTTGTGGCAGCACATATGTTTCGCAAACTGCTGTTTTGAAGGTCAGCCATTTGAGCATACCTCTTTTGCCAGTTTTCCTGCCTGCCTTCAGCTCCCAGCCAGGCAGCTTATTTCCTTATAGTAATTTTTGAGGTTGCTTTTGCTATGAGGGCAAGAGTTAGGGCAGATTATCAGAGATAGCTGATGAGGTTATTATGGTGAGACAGTAGCTAGGAATAGGAGAAATGTGGGAAGATAATGCGTTCGCTTGCCTGTCTGATAATGATGTGGCAGTTTCTGTTTGTGCACGCATATTACCAGTAAGTCAGCGTGTTGAGAAGCACTAATAGGAAGGTTATAAAGCCTGCAAAGGTGTTATGGCTTCTGTTTTATACCGATGTGCCGCAGTATGAAATTATGAAATATGCTTTTAGCAAGTTTTTCTCTCCTTATTTTAATGTACATTTTATACTAATGTGTTCTATTATAAAACTCCATTTTCTGTGGCCCATACATTTTCTTTTAATGTGCAGTGGTTTTCTTAGACAAGGCAGGCACAAATATGTTTTTCAATTGTTTCAGCAGAAGCAGGGAAAAGGAGTATAAGATGATGGTTTTTGTATACAAAGGTGCATCAGAAAATTATTAGAAATAAGACTTAAATAAGAGCTGTGTGAGATACATGAATCCTATGGTTTGTTATTTTTCCTACTTCTTTTTCTTGTATAAATTTTATTTCCCTTTGCCCTAGTCCTTTTTTAGAGATTGGGATTTTCATATTAAAAGATGTCTGTGAGCACAGCCTGCCTGATCTTTACTGTTCAGGCAAAATCATGATGATGTCCAAATGTAGAATTCCTTCAGTCAGCTGACCCTACTGATCAAAAAAGTGTTTGAGTTAAGATTGGGAGGAACTATGAAGATCCAGTAAGATTTAGAGGTTTTGGCTTTGGGTAGTTTTGTTTGGGTTGTTGTGGTTTGGGTTTTTTTTTTCTTTTTTTTTTTTCTTTTTTTTTCTTTTTTTTTAAACGTAATGGCTGAATAAACAGGTCCAGGAAAAGTTTGTTTGAAGCTGAAACCAAATCCTCAATTTGTCCATTAAATTTGACTTCATAATTCCTCAGTTGAGTTGTTGTTATTGCTGTAAGGTAAAAATGTAGTAAATATTACTGTAACATCCCTGATTTTTAAATGTGGAGGTAAAAGCAAAGTATTCATGCTTTATCAGAAGGTAGAGGAACAACACAAGAGATTTGTAAATATTATTTCATATTTTTATCCCTTGATAGACCTGCTGAGAGGATATGGCATTACCATATGACTTTATATTAGAAAATACAGGCATATATGCCAAATAGGAATGGTTCCATGTTGTTCACTGTGCACTTTCAAGACATCCCCCAGATCTCTGTTCTATTCAGCCCTCTCCTATTGCCTGCAGATATCTTTGCTACTACTTGGTGAGTCATAACCTGATTCTGAATTTAAGAAAAATAAATGTCAATTTGATGTAAGTGGGACTCCTCCCATCAGGAGATCTTTGAGGTTTGCAGATTTATCACAAGTTGCACATGTTTCATCTTCAAAATATGGCTTTACGTGCTCTAAAGATGAAGAATGCAATCTCTTACTACTGCTTAACAGAGAGCAAGACCAACCTGTTAACAGTGATGGATGTGTATTTGAGGTACTTGGCATGCTAATTACCACTTCCTCAGTTTGGGAATTCCAACTTGTTTATCAAACATGAAATACCAAAATCAACAACAGTTTGTCATTTAACATTTTCATATTACCATCTTCTCTGTTATTGATACTGTTTAAGTCATCTTTTACATGACTAGTTGTAAACGAGTTGGTTTTTGGTGTACAAACAACTGGTAACAGCAGATTGGAAATGCAGGGAAAGCAGAGTTGAATTGCTCAGGCCTATCGGTTGCACACTGCAGGGATATAGGAATTAAAATATCACTGTTTTGGAGGGATGGTGATTAGTGTGTTGTTGAAGCCTGTTTGCACCTCACTTCAGGTAACAAAATATTCCTGACAGCAACATTAGTAAAGACACTTGTGTTACATCACCTGTGAATTTGTTGGGGCGTTCCTTGTGTGGAAAACCTTTTGATATATCATTAGCTTAAATTCTCATCAGACTCATAGGAGATTTGCAGTATTGTTGATACAAACTCAGCGTTTCATAGCATGGACAAGAAAATGGTAATCTCAGTGTTAGACTCATGCTGCAGGAAACGAACTAAAGGGTGCCAAGCCCACCTGGCTTGACTGGACTTTGCTTGTTACCTTGTAGTGATGGCTTCATCTGTGCTGTGTCCAGTGAGGCCAGACCTGGCAGCTGCAGGAAAGTAACTAAAGGGTGCCAAGCCCACCTCTCTCCAAAGGTAAAGGTTTTAAATTCAGCTCTTATACACCCCAGTGCAGAAGCTTGAGCTGCACCCAGTAAGTGGCCATCTGACTGGAAAAATATAAATGAAAGTGTGAAGTGTTGGACTTTGCATAATGTTATGTCAGGTACCTATACCTGTAATTTAAGATCTTACACTGGGAAAAACAAAACAAAACTAAATGACCCCAGAAAAATCTTCAGTATTTCAAACTGTTGCCTGGACTATATCAATTGCATACTATACATGTAGAATTTAATATTTTAAAATAAATTTAGAAAACAGCTATTCTTTTGTTTCATTGCTAAATAATATTATAGTCCAGGTTTATTCCATCTGTAGGTAAAATTAGAAATAAATAAACTTGTGCTAGGATGTGTGTCCTTATGGACCTGTATATTCACTAGAAGCACAAGGGTCAACTAGGGTAGGGATCACCAACCTATTCCATGCATATCATTGAACATTTGTACCAGTAAGTTTTCTCCAGATATTGATAAGGATTTCTGCACAAGCAGGACTGCAAGATGCAGTCCTACTAATGTCCATACCTTTTAAACTGTATCACTGCTTCATTCTGTGGGGATTTGAACTGATAGTAGCTCTCCATAAGCCAGCTGAAGTAAGTATGCTTAAGAATTTATGCTGGCTGTAAAATTTCTTGACTGAAATGCAGTATTTCCTGTGAATTACTAGCGTAAGCCTTCCTAAGTCTTTCATCTTACATGACATTTCCTAAATTCATTACAAAATTTAGGTGTCTGTTTCAAAGGTCAGCATGGACTTCTGTCTCAATTCCTATATAAGAAAGAAAAATAATAATTGCAAGTGTTGCTTTCCATTGGGTTTTCTATATATCTACTTCTTATTTTTACTTCATTTACAGCATAAGATTTCAGGGCATGAAGCCCAAGTAGGACCTTTGCCTCAGCTAGTCTCACTTTTATACAGCTATTGCTTAATTATAATTTAGCTGCTTCTTTATTGTGCTGCTTAGTTTACAAGGTTTGCTTTCAGTAAGACAGCTAACTCAATATGAAAGTGTTTGGAGATGAAAATCCTGCCTGTTAATTTGCTCCCAGCTCATCTTTACTGTTAAAAATGTACATCGTGTAGGAATCTGTATGCATCTGGTTTTGGTTTCTAACTGACAGTTCTCACTGCCTACCAAGAGTGTGAAATGATACAAGAACTTTGGCTACATTGAGGGAAAAAAATCCTGTAAATATGATTTCAGTACTAATTGTGCTTTAGTATTTTTAAACACTTCACTATAGACCTTATTAGTCTTTCATGTTGTTATATTTCTGTGCTCATATGACCTGAACAGAAAGAATGAGGTCATAATTTCCCTTCTGCTGGGGGCAAATATAATTTATTTTTATTATTAATATTGGAGTCTCTTAACAGGAATTAAGACTCACTACATTAAAGACACATGCATTTAATAACAGGGATTTGATGTGTTCTGATCTCAGTGCCCATATGTAGTCTCCTACAGATCAGAAGCAGTGCACAGCTGCAGATATTTGTGCACATGAAGTGCCTCACAGGACCACTGCCTAACTCCATACATTTTACATGCTTTTCTTCTGATATGGATCTAAAGCTGCCAACAGCAGCGTGGGAGCAGCAAAAATGAAAAGGAAGAGCAGGAATGTTTCCAATAAAAATCTGCCTCCCTTGCATGGTCTAAGTGACAGTAAGCATTCCAGCTTTGAGGGCTTTTCAGTTGACGTTGTATGCAAAAATATTCAAAGTGAGGAGAAAAAGACAAATATAAAAGAGGGGGAGGAAGGGACTTCGGCACCACTGGGCTTCATTTAAATTTGCAGCCAAGACTGTGAAGAGGGAAGTGATGACAACTGCAGAGTTACATGTGCGTAAAAGCAAAGTTTCCCACACGTGTTCTCATCTATATCACAGTTTGAGGTGCTTGGTAATAGAGGCTTGGGCTCCAGCCAGTAGGGAGGCAAGGCCAACTGCAAAGTTCAGATCTTTATCCAAACTTCTGCATGTTTGGGAATAGTTACCCCTCTGGTTTGAGATTTTACTCACTTTAACTATGCGCAAAAATAAGTAAGAAATGTGAACAAAGATGATTTTTGAAGTTGCAGCTGTAATACTTCAAGGCCTTTAGCAGTCTTAATTAATCAGGGGATTACAGAAGATTTTGTTGTGGGGTTTATTTTATTTTAACAATTTTATATATGACAAATACTTTGTCATTTTTATTGTGTTTCAATCTCAAATAAGCCTGAAATCAAGTTTTGAGTAAATGCCACTCATGTTTCTGGATTAGATCCTTTTCCTTAAGGGAGCACCTGGTTATCTGCAGGAGAGAATGAGCTCCTGTCCCACTCTATAGTATTAAATATACTCTATAGTATTAAATATAAATATAGAATATACCTCAGATATGCAGAGTTCGAACTTCTCAAAATCCCCATTGGAAAAGTGTGCACTTGCTTCTGCTTTCAGTAGCAACATTGCTGTTGCATAATTTTGTTTTGCTAAATATAAATGTTATCTTCAA
>JAAGNO010000508.1:69823-112094 GCA_033439905.1 Ceryle rudis | reverse complement strand
AATGTATAATATAGATATACTCTACAGTATTAAATAATACTCTATAGTATTAACTCTAAAACCAGTTCTTCAACCCTCATTGCATGAGGTAGAGTATGAAGGAGATACTGTGGAGACTGCTTAATTTATTTGATCTTGAGGGAATAGTTTTGGTTGCTGAACTTGGTGTGGCAGCTGCCTATGCAGGAGGTGCTTATTTCTTGGGAGTTCAAGACTTCTTCAAGACACTTCTGCCAGAGCTTCACTACATGAAATTCTAATAGGGAGTTCTTTTTCATACTGGAGTTCTTTCTGATTTGGAGTCCAAAGCAAGTCCAGCAGCTCCTTTTGAATGAGAGAGACTGGAATTGTGTCAATCACTTTTTATTTCATTCCATTTGAATCACAGATAAAAACACCACCAGTCTATTGAAACAATATTGCATGTGTTGATCAGACTCTGAAATTTGCATTTAATACTATAGCTACAGTGACTCATGACATAATATGTAGAATGGACAAATTATGAAGATATGATTCCCATGGTTCCTTATATCCTGGTGGTTAGGTCACAGTAAGTAGACAATTGAGCAAACCCTGTAGAAGTCTGACAATAGATAAGTACTTGGGAGGAGTTGTTCATGGCTTAACTTTTTTGTTTTGTTTTTTAAGAGAGCATAATCTTTTTAATGCAAATCAAAGGGGTTTTTTTTCCTGGTCCTTCAAAAATAAAACATCTAAGTGGTCCTCATACTCTTCCTAATTACACTAAGCACCGATTTTGGATAAATGTGGTTCATTCCAATACAGACTGTTCGCATTAGGATGCAGTTGGCATCAAACTGCTTCTACCTTATGGCTACTGGTATATGTGGTATAATTTAATTAAGGAGCAATCCCTTTCACAATTGGTCATTTGCATTAGCTAGCAATTTGTTAAATTTGCCTCAAAAGGTTAATGCTATAGCTATGGTAAACAGTAACTCATTTCATGGGGATTTATTGCTATTAAAAAGTATAATCAATTTCTAATAGCAATACTTAATTTTTTAAAAAGGCTGTAGGTTGGTTGAGTGCACTCAGATTACTTTACAATGGATATTTTTGTGGCAGATGAATAATTCTCTGCTAGTCAATTCAGTTTTCAGTTCTCAGATTTAGCACCTCAGTTATGGATTTTTCATTTGTTTTATTAATTGTTTGGTTATATTTGACTATGCTGAACTATACATGCATGCATAATATATGACATTATTAATGAAATTTTCCAATGTGACAGGCTCTGGTTACTCATGAGTAATGCAGTACCTATTAATACACTATCTGTCACATAACAAATAAAGTAAAGCAACTTTATGTAAGCTTGTTCTAAGTTCTTAAACATAATTATCTGAATCGTTGAAAGGAAATAAGTGTTGAAATTACTCTGCCTGATGTAGTAATTTGAGGAAAGAAATTCTTATGCGTCAGGTAGAATTCTCTTAAATATGTTTATGACAGGAAAAAATGTACTTAATACCAAGGCTAAAGCTGGCTGAGATTGTCATGCGAACCCTTGCTCTTACTAATCAGCAGCTCATTCTTTCTGGGCCAAATTATCTGCTGCTGTAAATTTCTGCAGCTTTATCAACTTCAGTAGAACTGGATCAAATTACATAAGCATAGAATTAAGTTGTGAAGAAGGATTTATTGCTGCTGTGTGAGGCTGAAGTACTTGCAGGATTGGCTCTGTGTGGTATGAAACACATGACTGATGAATTCCATGAAATGCAGTATGCTGGAAAGCCTGGTTTCATGGATCCTCTGGTTATCAAGTGCAATAACCTCAGCTCCCTCTCAGTGCCTTCAGATACAGATATTCTGCCATGGAAATTGAAAGGAAATGTTCTGTCTTGGTTTGAATTAAACACAATGAAAATGTTTCAGCTTGCTGAATTGTAGAGTTCCATTTCAGGTGTGTTTGAGCTCTGTGTGGCTGGTGTGTGCTGCCCTGGTGCCTCATGGGAGCTGTGTGAGGGTGTTTTGTTCCCTCATCCTTCACTCCCGGTCCTGACGCACAGAGGTATTTCTGAATTTGTCAAGACAGCGAGAGACTGACTGTAGACTTTGTAGGTGACGAGAGGTGTGGTCACAGTCACTGGAACTACAGCTCCCACCAGGCTCCACTGCTTGATGATGGCAGGTTTTACACTGAATTTGCGTTATTCTCCTTGAAAAGTAGTATTACATAAATACTCAGGGAAATATATTCCAGTGTTGACATTAAATGTTTTGAGGCTTTAATGTCCAAATACTTTTATTTTAAGGGAAGGTACCAGAAAAGACACAGAAATGTTCAAATAAAAAACATCTGACTATTTCATTCTGCAAAGCATTTTCATACTTTGAAAAACCCCCCAACTTTTCCATAGGGTACATAGTAGAGGTTGGAAGGAACCTCTGGACATCATCAAGTGCAACCCCCCTGCCACAGCACGATCACCTAGGGCAGGCCACACAGGAACATATCCCAGGTGGGTTTTGAAAGTCTGTAGAGGAGATGACTCCACCACCTCTCTGGGCAGTCTGTTCCAGGGCTCTGTCACCCTCACAATGAAGAATTTTTTCCTCATGTTGAGGTGGAACTTCCTGTGTTTCACCTTGCTACCATTACCCCTCATCCTCTCACAGGCCACTACTGAAAGGAGACTGGTCCCTTCTACTTGACACCCACCTTCAGATATTTGTAAACATTAATAAGGTCTCCTCTCAGTCTTCTCCAGGCTAAACAACCCCAGGTGTCCCAGCTTTTCTTCACAAGAGAGATGTTCCACTCCGTCATCCTTGTAGCGCTCTGTTGGACTCTTTCTAGTATTTCCCTGTCCCTCTTGAACTGGGGAGACCAGAACTGGACACAACACTCCAGATGTGGTCTCACTAGGGCAGAGTAGAGGGGGAGGAGAACTTCCCTTATCCTGCTGGATAGTCTCTTTATGCACCCTAGGATACCTTTGGCCTTCCTGGCCACAAGAGCACATTGCTGTTCCACAGAGAACTTGCTGTCCACAGGGATGCCAAGGTCTCTCTCCATGGAGCTGCTTTCCAGCAGGTCTACCCCTAACCTGTACCTGGTACATGGTGGTGTTCCTCCCCAGGTGTAGGACTCTGCACGTGCCCTTGTTGAACTTCATTTTGTTCCCCTTTGCCCAGCTCTCCAGTCTGTCCAGATCTCACTGGATGGCAGCAGAGCCTTCTGGTGTATAAGCCACTCCCCGCAGTTTCCTATCATCATCAAACATGCTGAGGGTACACTCTATCCTTTCATCCAGGTCATTGATGAAGATGTTGAATAAAACTGGACCCAGTACTTGACCCCTCAGGAACACCACTAGTTACAGGTCACCAACTGGACTTAGTGCCAGTGGTCACGACCCTCTGAGCTCTGTTGTTTAGCCAGTTCTCAACCCATCTCACAGTCTGCTTTTCTAATCCACACTTCTTGAGTTTACCCACAAGAATGTTATGGGAGACTGTGTCAAAAGCTGAAGTCAAGGTAGACAACATCAGCTGCTCTCCCTCCATCTACCCATTCAGTCATACCATCATAGAAGGCTATCAGATTAGTCAGACATGACTTCTCTTCAGTAAATCTGTGGTGGCTAGTCTTGATAACCTTCTCTTTTTCCATGTGCTTAGAGAGGATCTCTAGAGTGAGCTGCTCCATCACCTTTCCAGGGATGGAGGTAAGGCTAACTGGTCTGTAATTTTCAAGGTCTTTGTTGTTGCCCTTTTTGAAGACTGGAATGACACTGGCTTTCCTCCAGTCCTCAGGAACTTCTCCCGTTACACTGATTTTGTTTTTACATGGCAAAATATTTTTCCATGATTTCCCATGTGATATGGGGGCTTCTGTAGAAGGAAAATGATAGCAGATACATTTTGTCACTTACTGAATTCCATAAAATGCATCTTTGAACTTGCAGAGTAGCTTAAAAATATTTTTTATACTTCCAAAAATTTTGTTATATCGTCCTTCTTGGATCCTGCCCCCCAAGTCTGTATTAGCATTACTACTCTAAGACTTCCACCAGTTGTTAAATTCCAATAAAATATTGAGATAGTTTGGCCTTTAAATGGCAGAAATTAATAGAAAAGCATTATTTAAAGTCTGAGTTACACTTTTGTTTTCTGTTTCTGATTGATCGCTATTCACTTGCAGTGCAGTCAGTAACTTCACAGGAGAAAACCAGACCTCACTAGAAAGAACATCAGCCAAACTGTCAAGGACATTTCTCCAAAATAACAATTTTTGTGAGGTTTATATGCTCTGAAGACTTCAGCTTCATTAAGACAGGACTAACACAATGTAACAGTTCTTTCCCGGGTTTCTAGAAGTGGACTTGAAAATTGTATGCATTCATTTCCTTGCAAATCTTAAAATTTTATTGAGAGAGGAATGCCCTACTGAAAATAGTTCATTTATAGGGTAGGTTCTAGAGCAGAGAAGGATTTAAACATGTATTCATTATGTGGTGTTAAATTTGGTTCCTTTTTTTGGATTGTTGTGTTTAAAGACAATCTGACAACTTTGAAAACTGAATGTAAACTGTTATGGCTGAAATTCACTTGCGTTCTTTAATATTGGAAGTTAGTTTTGAAAAGCTGCAGCCCTATTGCGATGTCTTGAAATATTGCTAATGTATACTATTGCTTTGGTTATGTTCTTTTCTAGTGGTAAGAATTAGATTCTGCTTTAATTTAGTACAAATGCAAACTACTGACCATATAGTCAATTTCCTACTGCGTAAAACTGCAGTTACAGCATCTAGTTTTGCCTTCTTGGTGCAATAGAAGAAATCTGACTGCCCCAAAATTTTGTTAAATGCACAGGGAATTTTTAGAGTGAAGTCAGTGGCTTTTTATAATCTTCTTTATTGCACACTTCATCACAGAATTACACACAATAACAATTCTTTTTTTTTTTTTTTTGTTTAGACAGAAGTAGGCTAATCTTTTAGAGCTGTGAACCACAATTCAGCAGAAGTTCCTCACAAAAATTCATTGCAAACATAAATAGGAATATATCTGTTGACTCCAGTGGCATTTTGCATTTCAGGAGACAGAGCAGTCTGAGGAGTCAGGACCTCACACTGCACAAAGTAATGTCCACTTTCCATTTAGTCTCATTATATTAGATATACGGTTCAGTTTGCATCTCTGCTGTGGTTTTTGTGCTACAGATGCTAGTGTATCAGTTTCAGTGACACATAAGTACCAGTTCATCCATTATCCTGACTTTTCTGACACATGTATGTATGTGGTATTGGAGAGTTTTAGTTTAAAGAGCACATTGCTACATTAGTCATGAAATCACACAACGGTACTGCATCTATTATTTTGTGGAGAAGTATGTGTGAATGAAATGTTAGTATTGAATAAGTTTCATTATGGCAATTTCTATGTATGGAGGGTTTGAGAGGAGATTTCTCTTTCTGCCTTGTCTGAATAATAATCCTGAAATGTACTAAATGTCTAGTAGAAATGTAATTCGTGGAACTGTTCTCTTATACTGAATGCTAAATGTAGTCTTCTGAGATAGAGGAATAAAATCAGCATTCAAAGCATATTTGTGTTAGAGCTGTTAAAAGATTGACTTTCCATTCACTACCAGTATTTTTGCTCTCACATTTCTCATCTATTTACCTACAGACTCACTAAAGGGCATAATTTTGTGCCCTCTTCTGTCATGCAAATGTGCTGGCTAGCAGAAAACCAAAGAGAATGTTACTGTATTGATTTGCTTTCATGCCTGCAAGCCATGAAGTTTCCATGATTAATATAAATCAATATTTGTGGTGGAGCAGAAGGTGATCTGCATAACTGCTGATGAAAGAGAGAACACTGAAACTTTCGTTCAACGTTCTTTGTTACTTGTAAATACTTACCTTCAAAGGATTCCCACTGTACTAGGCTTCAAACTGTGAAGCTTGAAGTTTTTAGTGTGACAGTGGCAGAATTTCCGCAGCTGTGATCCCTCAAAAGATTTTTAGCACAAGTAAATTTAAAAAAAAAGGGCTAGAACCTGAGCTAGGTCCCCTGCTTCCTACTGCATGTTAGAGGGGACGTTTGATAGGAATAGGAATGGAATAGAATAGAATATTTCAGTTGGAAGGGACTTACAACAATCAGCTAGTCAAACTGCCTGACCATTTCAGGGCTGACCAAAAGTCAAAACTGTGTTATTAAGGACATCTTACAAACACCTCTTAAACACTGACAGGCTTGGGGCATTGACCACCTCTCTCAGAAGCCTGTTCCAGTGTTTGACCACACTCTTGGTAAAAAAATGTTTCCTGATGTCCAGTCTAAACCTCTCAGTGAAGGCCATTAAATCATTCCTTAAGGATTGAAAGAGTTGTGTACATAGTGATGATGTTGGGTTTTTTGCAGGCTACAAAAATTGCAATCCTAGCTATTATCCAGCTTATCTGGTCTCCTCTGTAATAACGGGAGGCCCTGTGCACTGGTATTTCCTTTTTGCTTTCCTTGTGTAGTAGTCTTTTCCGTCTCTTTTTCACAAACCTTCTATAAAGAGATTGAAGAATGACAACTGTGCATTTTGAAATTGTAACTAATGAGTTAATCTGTTAAAAGGTATATGTTCATGTATTACATGTGTACAAGTTAGTATGGTATAACAGTGTTACGGAATGAACAAAGGGAATGAATTTCAGGTAAACTCTTTCTAGACATTATAGACATGATTCATAGTTCAAGTTTCAGCTAAGAGTCTACTAGGAGTTTTATTTTTCCTGTTCATTTTTTATCAGGGGGGAAAAAAACCAAGTATTGCTGTGAACTTAGTCCATAATAATCTTAAGGCTTAAAAGGATGTGTACAGATTTTGAAAACTTAATTATTGGTTTTCAAAACAGAAGAACTCCATAGCGTATTTTGCTCTCATGTATATTTTATTGCTTATACAAATTCTGCATAGAAAACTGGCCTGCCGCACATGTGGCATAATGTACATTAGAAAACAGCTTTGCAATACTTCACTTTGCTCACTGTTACTGGATAGCTTTCTATCAACAAATCCACCTTTTAAAAGCTTTGCATTTTAAACATATAAGTAGCTCAGTGAAAACAGGTTTCTTTATGTGCTAGTATTTGGGCATACTGGAAGTAAGTAGTGGTTCTGTATCTCTACAGTTTTACATTAATTGAAGGAAAATTATATTACAGCTAAGCTTGCTACCCTTCTAGGGATATGTATGGGTTTTATATGTCTCAAGAACACGGGATAGCAAATGGTCTAATCTGACTATCACAACCTGTCTTTGGAAATAGATAAGGGTGTGAATTGTCAGTGACTATAATGATAGTCTTTGGTATTTTAGTCTGATGTTTAAGACTGGACATTTTTCATAGACGATAAACAGCCAAAGTATTGCAACACTTGGTATAGAATCTACGTTTCAATGTTTAGATTTATATATAGTTTTATATATATATATATAGTTTTAAAAGTAAAAAAAAAAATGAAAAAGAGGAAATGGTCATATCTAGCCTGTCTACAGCATGAACTGAGATAGGAAAGAAATAAGTGAATATATCTTCTTCAACTTTATACAGATGGCTGTATAAAAGAACATTTTTGTTGCTTTGTTTCTTGGTGTTAGAAAGGGATGTTTGGTGCAAGTAGGACTCATTATTTGTAAAGTCAGAATGCTTGTATTTTTTGAAAGAGTTAATGCTGAAATATGTAGAGCGTGAATCTTTGCAAGCTAATACTGTATCCAGTGGTGTGAATTGTGAGATGTGCAAATTATATGTTACTCTAGGTAGTGATTTCCTTTTAATGCTAAAGATTTTTCTCTGGTAGCTGTTGTACTTATGCAACTTGTGTGGGAATTTTAACAACTGGTGCAGCAACAATTTTGCTTGTGCAAAATTTCTGTGCAACTTAGTGTCCCAGAAACAAGTATTTGCCTGAGATAGATAACAGTCACTGGTGATCTGATGCAGAAATGTAGTGTGTGTAAGTCCCAGCTGTTCGCATCAGTGGTTTGACAAAAAAAACCCCACAACATCTGCAGTTTTATTGCTCTTGTTCAGTATTTGTCTTTTGATACACTGGTATTCATCCCCACCAAATGCTTGTCAGTCCAGTACTTTTTGAATGACTACCTTGTCTTCTTTTTTTTTTTTTTTTCCAAGTACCAGCATGGACAGGTGGCTGCGTAGTTTCCAATCAAGAAAGAATGCTAATGAATTATACAGAACTTCTGACTTCTGTTTAGTAGCACCGTGACATGTTATAACAGCCTGCCAAACCCAACATTTCTTATAGATCACATTTCAAGGGGTAAAACCATCCACCTGTCATAGCTGAGGCCTCTGCAAGAGTCAGTGTTTGAAGATGACATGATTTGCTTCATTTTGTAATGTACCTTTTTATGATAGATGTCTCCTTATTTTAATGGACAAAATAAGATAATTTAATATTTTCTTCTTGCTGCCCAATGAAGACAGTATTGTGAACTTCATTTTTGGAAACTCTCTAGCATTTTTTTGCAAGAACAAAATCCATTTCAGGGATGGTATTTGAGTAATAATGAGCAACATGCCCAAAGTATTGATATTTTCTCATCAGGACTCATGTCATACACATGCGATGTCTAATCTTATTTAGCAATAAATTGATTTTTATATAAGTTTGTTAAATACTG
Organism: Ceryle rudis; assembly: GCA_033439905.1. Lineage (NCBI taxonomy): Eukaryota > Metazoa > Chordata > Aves > Coraciiformes > Cerylidae > Ceryle > Ceryle rudis. The sequence goes on along the minus strand of JAAGNO010000508.1, from coordinate 103,404 downwards.
GCTGTTTTTACATACTTATCTTTGTAGTCATATGGATGACCTGGAGCATAGACATACCAGCAGGAGCAACACTATAAAAACTGATGATTTATATCCTAACAAATGGTGGTACAATTTGTAGATGCAACATGAGGAACCCCATATTAGCTCTTCACTAGATAGTGATGTGTGTCCAGCAACAGTAAATCAAATAGGTGAAGTGCTTCTCTGATGTAAAACAGGGAGTGTTTGTTTCAGAATTTGTCCTCAGGCCTTTGGGTAAGGAATTACTTGTCGTTCTCAGTATTCAGAGGATCATAACAATAAATTTGCTTCTGTATTTTGACCCGATTAGCAGATCTCAGTACAGAAAATTTTTTCTTTTTGAAGAGGTCAAGTCATTGGAGAGTTATTTCTGTCGTACAAGTGAAATGAGCAGGCAGGAAATGTCAGCACTCTGAGGAAATGTTCAGCCATCTTAAAGCTTTCTACATTTTCTGTTGCATACCTGTGTAAGAGATCTGTACAGCTCTGTGAGATACTGTTTGACTTCATGGAAACAAGAAAGGCTAAATCCCTAGCTGGTATAAATGAGCCTTGTTTGAGTCAATCAGTGAAGCCATGTACTTACCTTGCACCATCAGACAAGCTGGGTGATAATGCACATCAGAAGGAGGAACTTTATGTGCATGTGCGTATTACTATGTGTATTAGTGATAATTATCACTAATATAATCCCAGTGGCTCTGGGGGTATATTAGTAAATTTTAAAATAGAATTAATTTAAATAAAATAAATTTGAAACTAAAAGAGGATTAAAATAAAAAAAGTAAGGCCATAGTTGTGCACAGCTGCTACTGGAAGCACAAGCCTGACATTTTATTTTATATAGGCCTCATTCTGTAATTTAATTCAAACTTTGATGTATGTTAGTTTGGGGCTTAATTTGTTTAAGGGTAAATTGTACTTTTTTTTTTTTTTTTTTTTTTTTTTGTTTGGGCATTTTTTTCCTTTTTATTATTAAAAAACCCCTCTGGGCATTTTGTCTTGTTTTTTTTTTTTTTTTTTTTTTTTTGATTGAGTCATATTGCTCCTTTATATGATCAAAACACCCCTCTGGTCATATTGCCTAGTTTTTGTCAGGTTGTCTAGTATTATTTCTGCAGTGGATAAATTCAGTACTTGGATGCTCCTGCATTCGCACAAATGAAACTTAGGAGAAATCTTTAAAACCAAAAGAATGGGAAAGGGAAGTGTTGTCCCTTTCACTTGTTCCTCAGTGTGCTCTTTAGGATTAGTCTCAATTCAGTCGTCTTCATTCTTCCCTGGAACAGGTGGGGAGTTTTGAGTGTTTATTCAGGGAATATTATGTGCAGGCAAAACAAGGTCATGCCTGCCTTCTTTCCAATAGCTCATTCCTCAGACCACTCCCAAGAAACATCTCTTGGCAGCAGACTCGATGAATTATCTCAACAAAGGGTGTTATCCAGCAGAGAAGGCTTTCATTAAATGTATGAAAGCCAGCTACACCTAGCAAAGTGTTTCCTGAAGTCCTCTTCATTGCCTTAGCTTTTGGACTGATGCACATGTTGATGAACTAGAGAGTTGATGTGAGGTGGAGTTCACTAGAAAACAGACGAAGTTGGCACAGATGCAATAATAAGGAACAGGACACAAAAAGAAAATATGTGTGCATATATCATGAATTAATAGTAATAAATTTGTGCTATGAACTCCATGTGTTCAAAGATGATGAAAAAAATACTTTAAATATTTTTTTTATTTTCCCTATAGGGTTATGCTTTTTTTTAATGTCAAACCTTGATCTACAGTTCTATGGAGAGAAGAAGCATTTGCAGTGTTAAAACAACGCCTTTCACTGCAGTTTTAAAACAGGATGACAGAAATATAAACATTGTATTAGCTAGTATTGATTTATTTTCTCTTTTGGAAGGAGAGAAATGAAAGTAATGAGAAATCCTGAATTTAGTTTTAAAGCCAGGCCCTTCACCCTTATTCTGAACCTTTAGTATTTTATGTGAAAGACATGCCTGCTGTCATTATTGAGTACATAAGTCAATGTCAAATCTTCCACTGAATATAATGGAGCTGCAATTTCTTCTTACCATATGAAAACAGATCTTTATGTATGTGCTCATTTTCTTTCTGTTTTAACTTAAATTGAAATCTTAGGAACTGCATGTTATACTATAAATTTTCTAGATTACGCTCAAGAGCAGATTAACGATTACAATTTGGCGTGTACGTGTACAGGAAGAAACTGAACTGTTCAGCCCTTTCCTGGAATATTTGGGATCATTTGCTTGATTTTCTCTGAAATTAGTTTCCTTTATTAGAATTCACTTCTTAAGATTTTGGCCAAGGTCTATTCTGCATCATTTCTCAGTAAATTCATGGATAATGCTTGCATTCATAAAAACACCACATAAGATACAAGTGGGACTGAATTCAGTGTGATGGCTCTTGCTTGTAACATTCTTAGCAGAGGTTTGTGTTGGTGGAAAAGTCAAAGCAATGTAATTCATTCACACCCATTCTGGCAAAAAGCAAGCATAATATGTCATTTGGGATCTAGTATGCAAGCAAAAGAATGTTTTTATGTGATGGACAGGTCTGCACAGGTGTTAAGATCCAGCTGACAGCTACAATATATGCTAGGCAGGTACTTCGCTTCAGGAAAAAGAAAGATAAGCGTTTTACCAGATCACATTTATATTCTGTCTGGGAGTCCTCCTGCCTTGAGAGAATCCTACATGCTCCTTCCTGTCATCTGAGGTTGTTGAATAAGCATCCTTGACCCACCATGTGCATGTATAACATAAAGTTGTCTCCATAATGTATTTACACATAGCTGAACCATGCACATTGCACCTGTAAACTTGCCCAGCTGGACTCAAGCAGTATAACTACCACAGCCCACCCTGGACACAGCCAGCTGGCCACTATCACAGTAGAGGGGACAGCAAAACTGCTGCCTTTGACTTCTGGAGAGCAGACTCTGGCTTGTTTAGGAGACTGAGTGAGAGTCCCTTGGGAGGCAGTCCTGAAGGGCAGAGGAGTCCAGGAAGGCTGGACATTCTTCATTCTTGGGAAAAATTAAAATCAAAACCTTTGTCCAGAAACACTATGGTAGTCACAGATCCAGATGAAATGCTGAAGGTTACTAAAGACTGTCCTTAGTTTTATCACAGTGATGCATTCTGTTACTGAAATTGGGATACTGGTTTTTTATTTTAGGCACAAACTTTACAACTTGTTGTTAGATGGCAATAACACGGTCATCGCAATTGCTAAGCTGGCTATGTATTTATAGGATGATATCTGTTAGTGAAGGTCCTATGATAAAATAATGAGCAAATTGTACAAATTCAGGATTATGGGGATTGCATTGTTGCTATAAATGCAGAAAATAGCTATTGTCAAATATAATTAAGATTCTCTGAAGGTATATATACTATCTAATCAAAACATTTCCCATATGAAAAAGTAACAAAAGCAAAGAAGCAATAAAAGCAACATTAAGCTGTACAATGATGTATTTTGCCAACAAAGAACGACTTTAGAAGGTAGGTTTCCAGTTATGAAATACAATTGTGGCTGTTTGGTCCCCGCAGAGTTCATTAACAAACACTTGGGAGCACTTATTAGCATTTTGTTTTTCCACTGGCATAACAGAAATAATTAATGGCAAAAATGTGAAAAGATTGACTAAGAACTTAGTTTATGGGACGTATTCTTAGCTTCAAGATAGTTGAAGTGAAACTCTGAAAATCGCTTGTGATCCTCAACAGTTGAAAATTTTCTCTTTTATGTCATTTGGAGACCATTCAAAAATACAAATATCATAAGGAAATGACAGAATAGTTATTTAATTTATTTATTCCTTTTGCAGAAGAACTGGCTTTTAAGACCTTCAATAATTTAGGTCTCTGTTGAGGTATAAGAAACCAAAATCATTAGTTATTTATGTTTTTCCTGTCTGTTCTTCTGTTCAGGCTTCAGAGTTTGGACAAAATAAAAATAAGCTCTGATTTTGTTTGTTTGTTTGTTTGTTTTTTTTAAAGTAAAACAAAACTGAAAAACTCTTTTAAGATTCTGCACTTTTAAATACTCTTGCTTTTGTCTGTTCCTTCCATTATGAATGTCTTTTCCCATGGTTCATAACTTTCCAGTAAACCTCAGAGAAGTGTTCCAAGACCACAGATTATGTTTAAGACCATGTTAAATTAAACCCAGCCCATGATGATTATTAATTATTTTAAGTGCTTCCTCTTTAGGCTTCATTTCCCCTATTGGCAAACTGGGTTTGATAAAAGCCAATGATCTGAATACTTAGGAACACTTGGAACTTAAAACTAGGGAAATTAATTATTTCAAATCTAAACTGCGAGTAATGTCAGTCTGTTTTGGTTCATGGATTTGTCGTTGGCTTCCCACATGGGATCTAATTTAAGGACCTGACTCAAAGGCCCTAAGTCAGCAGGTTCACCATGGACTTTGGAGGATGTTGGGTTATGCCACCAAACTGTAGACGTCTTCTCACATCTATGGATACTGCTGTGGGTAGAGGCTGTCTTCTAAGAATCTGTTGCTCATGGAAAGCATGTGACTTTTTGCCAAAGCCTTCTTCCATAACCACACATTTCCCTGCCATTCCCTGTGGTCCCATTTGCAGCTTGAGGAAAGGACATACTTGACATCCTCACAACCATAAAATAGGTGTTGGAAATAAGAGTATATTTGCAATTAGTCTAAGCAGGATGGGTGTTTCTTTGGGAACAGAGAGTTCCCTATCTGTAATGTTATTTGGAAATTAATCATATTGCTAAGAAAAGTCAAAGAAAATGAGTCAAGTTTAATTTAGGTACTGAATTGCACAGTGAGAAAGGATGTTACACAAAGCAGGGGGAAAAAAGAGAGCATGTGTTCAGGTATACCTGTGATTTGGTTCTGTGGCTTTTTTGGGACATCTCATTCGGGTGCAGAGCTGAGGACACTGTCCTTCCTCACACGCTGCCCCAAAGCATCACACCCCAACACCTTACCTGAAGAAGGGTTCATATAGCCAAAAACTTGTCTCCCCCCAGTCCCATATCAGTTGTTTTGATGAAAGACATTAGTTTACTAACAAACTTTGCCTTATTTAAATACTTAGCCCATTGGGAAGACAGTGGTGCTGGAACAGTTTTGGCTGGAATGACTTTGGCTGTCCTTGGATTGTATCTGCAGAATGAGCTGCTGAGAAACCGCCCTTCCCTTGGAGCAGCTTCTGCTCTGAGCTCAGCTCCCTTGCTTTCTCTTTTGTTCCTTTGCCATCCTTCTTTTCAACTTCCTTCCTAGATCTTTTTCAATAGGAAGGCTGCCTGGGGACCTGCACTAAATAGAGATGCGAAGGATCAGTGTTTCCCTCCCCTGCTAGCTGTGGCTGGGCCCAGGGATATGATATGCAAATCTAGCAAGAGGTACACTCCCTCCTTCCTTCCTGTTTGGGGCCAGGATTTTCCCTTCTCCTTATCTGTCTGCTTTTAACTTGCATTTCACTTATATTCTTTAATTAGCACATTCCTTCTAGCTTGGCTGGCTTTTTCCTGTTTACAGCATCTCCACAATTGCTACTCAACTCTCTAAATCATGCACTTAATGAGAAGTACTCATTGCAAATATGTATCTTACTAGACTCATCAATTCTAGTTCATTGGGAGCTTTGAGTACAAATTCTGTCTTACATACTAATAATGCAGACAATAACTTAGTACTGAAAGTGACTTCCTAATCGGTCTCCCTTTTTACTGTGTTTAGGAGTGTTGTCATATCTGAGTGGGTATTTCTAAGAGAGTAATGCCCAAATGTATCAGGTGAAAAGACGTACAAATTAGCTATATTGAAAAGTAAACTAATATTTTTCTAAGAGGATTAAGTGGCAGGGTGTGAGAACACTGCTTCTTAAAGGTAGAATTTGGCTCACGTTTCTTCTCGTGATGAAGAGGAGAGGGGTTATCATGTAACCTATTAAAAGTCTGAAAATAATAGTACAATGGAGAGATGGAAAGAAGGAATAGGATTAGTTTAATGCTTGCCCCTCAAAGGCACTGTTTTCACTTGGCCAGACCAGATGTGCATTGTGACAGTTCTTTGTGATAAAGGAGCCTGTGAAACATTAGTTGATGTGCTGCTCCAATAAATTCTCATTTAATAAATATCAGCATCAGGCAATAGGCATGTGAGATACCTTACATAGTGAATTTTAAAATACTTTTGGATGGAAGATTGTGTATAAATAGTAGATGGTTTTAAACTTCCTAAATGATATATCACGGTTGTGGAGAGATCCTATGAAAGTCTCTGAAGTCTTTATGTATTTTCTAGCAAATCAGAAAACGAAATTATGTCTCATAATGGTGGAATCATTTTAAAAGTAATCTGTGATTATCTAAATTGATAAATAGATTACCCACATAAAATGCCCAGAAATACATTCAAAATTTGAGGTGCCCTTCCACTCTATAATATCACAAAAATCATAGCACAGTGATTGAAATCTGTGCATGTGTCCTAATCAAGAGCAGTATTTGGCATATGTTACTTCTGCAACTCAGTATAGTTGTGTATATATATATATCAGTATTAGTGGGTGAATATGAGACTGGCACTGCAGCGTTGAGCTGTCATTACCATACATCCTGGGTTTAGCAACTGTGTTGTAGCCATGAACGTTGAAAGAAAAAATTGAGGCTTGTAGGCTGAGGTGGTCTTTTGTTGGCCCATCTAATGTAACTGGAAGAATGATCAAAAGCTTATCTGGTTTTTCCTCTAACATCAGTCACTCTTATAAAAGATACTACCTTTTCCTTACAAACCTTTGCAGTTATGTTTATCTTTTTAAGTGTAGAGGACATATATCCTTATGTCAAATGTGCACTTCTTAATATTGACTACTTAAGACATTGTATGTGACAAAGATAAAGGAAATAAAGAAAGGAACTTTGGTGAATGTATACCAGAATTTAACCCAGTCAGACTTTTCAGGCTCTGTTTATTACAAAACACAGATCTCTGATGTGCAGAGACTGCAGTGAAGTGACTAGAATTGTACTATACAGTGGCACAAAGCTACATACTAACAGGTTTAAAATGTACTTTACAGATTTAATTTTTAGGCAGTTGCCAAAGCTGGGAAAGAGGTTAAGGTTTTCCTTTTCTCATTCTGAAAATGAGAATACTTGCTGTGATACTCCAGTCTTTCTTTTTGTGAAACACTGCAATATTTCAGTCCCAATTCTTTCGTTAAGACCAATCATTTAATACTGAATTAAAACATTATCTTTTGGAAAGATGTATGCTCTGGACCTAAGAGTGCAAGTGCAGGAGAATTTATCCATGTCCCTCAAAACTTTCCAAAAGTGCCTCTGCTAACTTGACCATCCAGTCACTAGATCTCTCTGCATCCTTTCCCTGAAGTTTGAGAGGTGCCTGAAACCAAAAATGATAAAATAGATTGCAACCAATTGCTTTAAACTTTCTGTTCTTCATATGGCTAGAATTTTTAGCACAGTGATTTTTAATAGCTTCAAGCTTCACTTGCAATTCCAGCTCTAAACTCTGATACACTTGTATACTCCACGTTAGTCTTGCTGTGCTACACATGCCTTGAGAAGCCCAGATCTTCATGCAGTGCCAACTGAATGGGAGACAGAAACATCTGAAAAGATGTTGAATTTCAAGCATGCTGTGTGTATCGTAGCTTGACACAGATCACTGGCTGGCTGGACTCCTGTTAATTTTGATACTTTCTAATGTATAAAATGTTAACTGAAAAAAGCTATATGAGGTTTTTTGGCCTTTTTTGGACAGAATGAAAGATCCAAAATCTGAAGCTTTCACAGCTCAGATGAATGTCATACTTGCTTACTGAGTGAATGAGAGTCAGATTCTCCTCCCATTTCCTAATAAAATTAATTTAAGACCTTAACCATAACAGATTAAAAGCTCTAAGAAATAAGAATAAGTAGATCATCACTGGAAGCTTTCAGGAAGAAATGTGTCAATGAGATGATTGAAGGAGGAAGTAATCAGGTGGTCCTTGACAGTTGGGAAGAATGACAACAATAAAACAAAACCCCCAAAAAATCTGCAAATAAGATTTGCTCTGGGTTTTGAAAGTTGAAGGTCTGTTTTCAGTCCTGATAGAATGAAAGACAGCAAACAGCAAAGATTTTGTGTGGGGTAGGAGGCAGACATAGTGAGGGCAAAATAGAAATTCTGTCATATTCTATGAAAAATACAGGCGATGGCAGAAGAAAATAGCTAATGCTGTGCAGAGAATACAGAAGAAAGTTGTAATCATCCTTCACCTTAGTTTAACCCTTAGTATAAGATACTGGCCCAAACTTGCCTTCTATAACTCTTCTGATTTCAGTGGAATTATATCCAGGATTAATTTTGTCAATATATTCCTCTTCTAAAATTCACTTTATAAAAGCAAAAATAAAATAAAATTATTTTGGGTTTAACTATCTGTACATGCAAAAATAAAGCATTTAATAAATGTGTGTGGTTGGATGTAACCAGTTAGAAACAGATCATTTAATTACTCCAGTCTGAGTCTGTTAAAGTTATTATATTTAAAGAAGCTATCAAGCTCCAAGGAATAAGTTGTTTATGCATGATGTGCTGCAAAAATGAAAAAGTTTCATTTGCTTCAATCATACACCCTTAGTACATCTTGGCTCCCACAGATGTGGTGGATCATTTCTAGCACTGTAGATGCAAGCTGCAGCTCCTATTGGAAGGAAAAATAATTATGGCAATGGCATGTCCTTGCTTTAATGGTCATCAGGAATAGCATGGGAGAGCAACAGTGGTGTCAGATTTGTAGAGTTCAACTGTGAGGTGTTTCAGCTTGTAAAAGTAAGGAAAAGTAGAGCGGTGAGCACTAGGAACATAGAGAGCAACATTTTTTCTTAGCTTGTCGTCACACAGTATAGTTACAGATTTACTGGACCATACTGGGATTGTCTGAGGTGGAGTTAACTTTCTTCATAGCAGCTGTTGTGGTGCAGTGTTTTGGATTTGTGACTAAACCAGCTTTGGATAGCACTCCAGTGTTTGGCTGTTGTGGCTCAGCACTTGCACAGCCCCAGGGCTTTCTCTTTTTCATGCTCTGTTGTCTCCTAGTAAGTAGACTTGGGAGGGGACTTATCTGGGACAGCTGACCCAAACAAGCCGAAGGGATATTCCATGCCATAAAACATCTTTCTCAACAAAAACACAAACAGAGGTGGGGGTAGGGGTGAGGATGTGGTGCGACAAGGTAGCAATTGGTTGGAGCGTGGCTGGGCATTGGTTTGTTTGTGTGAGGTGGTGAATAGTTACCTTTGTGTTGACTGGGTTTTTTTCTTCTCTTTCCTTCAATTACTAAACTGTCTTTGTTTTGACCTATAAGTTTTCTTTCTTTTGCTCTTCCTGTTCTCTTCATTATCCCACTGAGGTGGTGGTGAGGAGTGGGTGCTTCATTGCTGGCCAGAGTCAAACCAGCGCACGGCCTTTACTTCACAGGTTGACAGACTATTTGGTTCTGTGCTCTCTGAGGCTTGTGATCTGATCTCGATAAGTATATAGCCATCTGACAGTTACGTATCCTTAAACTCTGAGTCACTGCTGGCCATTTTCAATCAACCAGAACAGCAAGAAAAATACTGTGCAGTTAAATGTCAGTGCCTAATGCTTCGGGATATACATTTACATAGGTGAGTCACCCAGTTAACATTTTGCATTCTTCCTATGGAGTTGATGAAGCACAGACAGACAGAAGTTTTTCCAGAACAGGTGCTTTGATCGGATAGGTTGATTTCATAACCATTCAATAAATAAATACATCCTTCCATTTTAACTGCCTGCTGCACTTAGAATTTCCTGTCGAGGTAATGCTATAACTGAGCACCTGTCCCTCACATTATTTCTTTCAGTGCAGCCATGCTACCATGAAGTGCAATTTAGTCTTTGAGGAATTATTCTTCACAAGCGGAAGTGGTCATAAATATATGCCCTGAAGTGGAGCAGGAAAAGCAAGGGCAATTTCTGCCATAGCCAGGTAGCTGAGGTGACTGGTGAAGGACAGTCTGCAAGCTGGAAGGGTTATTCCTAGTGTAGGGATGAGACTGGGGGTGTCCTAGTACAATAGACGATCAGTTGAAAAACATGGATGGAAAATAGAGCAAGACTGAGAAAACATTGCGGTGTCATTCAGAGGATCAGCATGTTTTCACCTCCAGTTTGCAATCTGTAAACTTTCCTGTATTGATTGAATTTTCTTCTCTTTACTTGGTGCCTATCTTGCCATGTGCAGTTAATTAAAAAGTCTAAAACATGAATGGACACTGTAATAAAGAAAGGTAGCTTTGAACTTCAGTCATGAACATTTCTAAAATTAGCATTTTCCTGTGACGCTGAACAGGTAGCATCACCTGGCACCACTGTGATTGAAACTTTTATGGAGAGCAAATGTATGAAGTATGGTTGTACTAGTCTCAGTAGTTGCTGCTGTAGTGAGTAGGAAGTGATGTCAGAGGTGGGCCTTATATCTCTCCTATCAAAACATAGACAGCTGTCTTGGAAACACTAATGATCATCCTGGTGCTGCTTTTTTTGTAGGGGTAAATGCCTTTGAATGACTTTTTGGACTACAATAGGAAGGTCTGCAATAAGGGTGGTAATGATGAATATTCAGGCAACTGAATATTTTTTTTTTTGCTTAGTTCAGTAGGCAAGATGCCCTAGATTACTGCTGAAGATTACTTTAAACCAGATTTTTTTTTCCAGTGATTTTTTGGTGTATATATGAATGACTGCTCAGAAAACAGTCTTCAAGCAGGAGTAGTAGAAATGCAGTTTAATAACATAGAAAATATTTCACGGATTATGATCTGTTTTTTACAAAGATGATTACTATTAAAATGTAATGATTATAAACAAAAATTAGAGGAAGAGTCCTTAGGCATGGGAAGGAAAATATTCCTTTTTTTTAGAGAGCAGATGTTATTCTGCTAAAGAACGGACTAAATAGTATTATGAAAACATACTCACTTTCCTCATTTTTCTATAAATCATCAACTCTCAGTCTTGTATATGAAAACACTGGATGAAAACACTTTGAAGTCAGTGGGAGTTTTTCCACTGAGCGTCACGAGCTTTGTGTCAGCCACTTGTGGCTTATAACTGTGCTAATGTGCTGGACATAGGTAATGTGATTCTCCACTGTTCTAATGTTGAAAATGGAGAAATAGTGTTGTTCTTCTGCATCACAGGTTGCAGCAAACTAACAGGTTTTGGTGACTCCTTTCAGCCTGTGCAATGACCAAGCTTAATGTTTGTCCTTTTATTACCAGCACATGATGATTTTGAATATTATAGCTCACATGCTACAAACAGAATGACCTTAGTCATGGCAGGAGTGGGCATCTGCCTATGACAGGAAATGTTATTATCTTCTAACTTCTTCTGATGGCATTAAAGACCAAGTACAAAACGATCCTTAAAGACAGAATTTACTTTGCAATACATGAAAAGTTGGAGGAATATTTGGTGGAGGACGTTTGAGACATATTAGTAAGCAATTTCTTGAAGGAATACAAATTTGTCACTTCTTACCCACACATTACCATGTGCAGTAGAAAAAACTTAAGATACGTTTGCTCAGTGATGGCATTGTTTCATGTTTACATTTCTGTCATCTTTTAGGACAAAGGAACTCCTCATTTCAGTTGACTTCTAACAAGTACAATTGCAGCAAATATTCAGGGCTTCTTTTCAGAGAACTTTCTTTGGTATCATTCTTCCCATAAACCACAGAAAGTTTCTTTAAGCCCTTAATGTTTGAAATTTATACTTTTTTTTTCCTCTTGGATGGAAGTATAATTGAGTTAAAACAATCTTTCACTGATGAATACTTCATTTACAATAATCATAACTGTAGCAATTTTATCTGTCACTCAAGATACTTCCACCTTGTAAAGCTACATTCACAAAAACCTGCTGTTTTCTTCCCTAGACTAATTAGAAATCACAGTTGGTTAAGCAATATTACAGAAGGTCATTATTCTTACAAATAAGAAATAGAAGATAGAATTATCCAAAGTAGTTGAAGACAGACCCCTGGATATCTTTTTCACATAGAAGTGCATTTTTACAAAACAGTATTTGAGAAATTGGCATCTGTCTGTCAACCATATGACACGATTTAATCAAAGTCAGTTAATTCTGGTTAACGGTTCAGATATGCATGAAACACTGATATTTAGTTTGTTTGGGTTTCTGTCAGATGAACAGGTTCTACATTCCAAGAGCTTTGGCTATAGCTCAACTCTGGGCTTACTTACTGGAGGAAACAGGGTGTGACATTAGGGCAAGTTATGGGAAACAAGAACAAAGGGTCTGAGCTTTTTGTTGTTGCATCACATTCTTATGAAATGGTATTGTAATCCTCACAGTGCAGGGAGAAAAGAAAGAAAACTGGGACACAGAGCTGTAGAGTTGGATTGTACTTGTTTCTATTAAATGCAGAGCTCTGGGTTGCAGAGGGAGTAAGTGATTTGCCCAAAGCCACAGAGGAAGTATGTTGCAAGTCAAAGGTTTGAAAACTGGAGCTTAGATTCTCAGTTACTCTTTCTCCAACCAAACACTACCATGTCTTTTCTCTCACCCAATGTCTTTATCACTCTTTATATGTGCTACATTTTTTGTTCATTTTCTTGCGTGACACTGGAAAAAAAAAATAAATAAAAAATTCAGGAAGGCAGTATCTGCTATATTGATGTGCCACAGTTTCTGGAAGCCCAGTTTGTATGTTCTACATTCTACATTCTGCAAATAATAATTTGTGACTGAGTGTATAACTGAGGGCCTGTCCTAATTTGCATTGTTAAAATTTTAACTAATACAATAATATCCCTGCAGGTCATTTGCAACCTGCGTAATCTATTTGCTGAAGTAATGTCATGTAAATTAGAATTGTGAGTAGATGATTGTAAATGATTAAGTTACCACCCTTGAGCTGAGATACAGTAACTGATTGTTGCATGCTTCTGTTTCATGACAGGTAAACTCTGGCTAATTTAATGCTAATTTAAGTCACTATGCGGTGCATGATTGTCTGTCCATACCTTACAATCTATTCTCTTAAATACCTAGGTAATTTTGGTTTTCCACAATGAAGTCTGAAGTTGCTTACAAGCTATATAAAACTCTGATTCATCTGACAGTGTCAATACAAGGTCACACATTTGACTCTTAAATGTTTCAGAAAATGCATTTTGTTCAGGGATGTGTGTATGGCTCCAGAGGCTACTGTTGGTTTTGGATTCCGTATCCAGTGCAGGTGCATGGCAGCACACCAGACAGCATGGTTGCTCTGGCACACTGAACACTCTGCCCTTGGGGACAGTGTGGCCTCTGTACCCTCTCTACTGCTTTAAGTTTTTTGTGTTTACTGAAGATGACGTGTTAGATGATGGCATCTTTATAATCAGTAACTAACATGATAAAATAAATGGGGAAGCAACAAAAAGACAGGGGAATTTTCTTTAAAGTTGTGTCAGTGTTACTGTTCTCTACTAAATGACTCTATATACATGTAATTATGGTACATTTTTGAAAGAAGGGTGAGACATGAGCTAGAAAGCTCACTTAAGATTCCTTTATCCAATGAAAGACATATATCAACACAAGTACAGTATTTACTTGGATATCAGTGAAAGTCTGCAGAGCCACAGAGTTGCCCTCAGAAGAGAGAGATTTTTCAGAATGAGGCCATAAACAGACATGTGCTGTTGGGGGAGCTTTTGGGACAAGATAGGCTTCCAGAATACCGAATGCAGGCTGATACTCGGGAAGTGCTCAGATCCTGCAGTGAGTGCAGCCAAACTAGGGCTCAGCTAGACAGTTTAAAAACCTAGACAGAGATCATATCTTGCGTATTTTTAGAAAATAATTATGCACATTCTTTTGAATATTTAAAATTATGGTGAAAACTGTTTCATTCATCAGGCATGTTGGTTTTAAAAACCAAGAGATGCTGTTAGAGCCTGAGAACAGAGACACTGTATCTTTGTGAGAGATTCACAGGTGCTTGATTTCATTCATCCACCCACACATTCTAAGATAAGCATAAGAAAATTGTTCTACTTCAAGATGGAAAGTTAACTGGTTTGAAAAGCTGTCTTGGAGGTCAGGGGCTTCTGTGATAAATCTACGTTTTTATTTGATCAATTTGATGATGTTTCTTAAAGTCCATATAAGACTTAGTAGGGTTTATGTTTTAATGTTCTCAGAGCAGAGAATTCACATTTTGACAAATGTACTGCTGTATATTAAAAATAGGTGCTATCATGAAACTGCTGTCATTACCAATTAATTTTCTTATTGACATTTTCTTTCATGTGATAATGTTTAATTCATTCTAACCTTAAGAGACTTCTGTCAAAAAGAAATGAGAGTGAATCTCAGACAAAAAGAATTTAGCAAATGAGTTGGGCCTAGGTAGAATATTTAACATTAAAAAGAAAGTAACCAACTTCCTAATTATGTTACATTTTCACCACTATCTAAGGGATCCATCACTGTTATAGATTGTAATAGCACCATGTGAAATTTACTTGAACTGTGCTGATATGCATAGCTGAGCAACTGGTCCAATACTGTAAGCACCTTCTGGGTCTCAGAAGTTAGACAGGCCTAATCATTACAAGCATGGCTACATTAGTGCATGAGTCTCCCAGTTATCAGTGCAACTGAAAAATCAAATTAGTCCAGTAGCATGATATGCAGTCTGTTTAGCAACACTATTAGAAATGTCTGCTGGAGTTTTATGATAATGTCTTTATTTGTGATGTTGGATGAGCTTTGTAGTGATGTAGCTGGCTGAGCTCCAAGTGTCTGACTCATGCCAATTTAGAATTATATCTATATCTATATATATATATATATGGGTATTCTTCTCTGATGTGTCTAAGCTTTCAGTTATAATCTCCAGGAAAATATATTGTCAGGGTGAAACATATGGTCAAGTACCCTGTGCCATCTGACTCAAACCACTATAATTTTGTTAAAATCTTACTCACTTGAGAAGTAAGTTACTGCTCTGCTGATGTAGATGCTTCTGCACTCTTTCAAATTCATGGCATCAATGAAGTTGTTTTCAACAATATTTTGCATGAAGGCTGAGGAAGAGTTCCTGAAAGTGGCATACATTGTGCAAGAATCTGTGGTTTTCTTTTACTTGGTGTTATTGAGGCTTATGGACCATACCTAGAAAGCAAAACTCATCTTTTCAGTGAGACTGTGATTTGTGCAAAGGACAATGCAATGTTATTTTCCTGAAAAAGCCTTGTAGTTATGGCATTATTCACAGAAGGCTATATAGCATGCTTTGACAGCAGTGTGCATACCTGCAAAAGCATCTGTGAAGGTTTCAGAACACCAGAAATTTGCTGAAATTATTTTTGAGATACGATATAAAATTGAGCAAATGGGTGTATGATCTGAACCAAAACAGACAATGTATTTTTCTCATAATCTTTAAAAAATTTGCATATGGATTTGAATTCAGAATCTCTAGTTGGGGCCTACTGTGAAAACAACCCATGGAAATTGAAGTACTGAGGGGGCAGGGTCCAAGATGATAATGCTTATGCCATCCCATCCAACTGGGGAATAAGCCAGACTAACCAAAGGAACAAATGTTCCTTAGCTATCTTTCAAGATGTGAGCCAGAAGGCCAGCCACCTCAAGGGAGCATTTATGGTCGATCCTCTTGCACCCTTCCAGGGAAACCTGCGTGCTCCAGAATGCCTGTACAGTAATGCACACAGCATGGGGAGTAAATTAGAAGAGCCAGAGATCTGGGTGCAGTAGCAGCGCCATGGTCTCATTGTGGTTACAGGGACATGGTGGGGTGGCTCACATGACTGGAATGCTGTCATGGATGGGTACGTACTTTTTAGGAAAGCAAGGCCAGCAAGTTGAGGTGGTGAAGTTGCTCTGTGTGAGAGAGCAACTGGAATATATCAAGCTCTGCTTGGGTGAGGATGAAGAATGAGTCAAGAGCTTAGGGGTAAGAATTAAGGGGCAGGCTAATATGGATGGCACTGTTATGCCTGTTTACTACAGGCCACCTGATCAGGAAGAGGAAATCAGTGAGGCCTTCAAAGGACAGCTGAAAGTAGCAACACAATCACAGGCCCTGGTTCTCATGAGGAACTTCAACCACCCTGATATTTGCTGAAAAGACTATGCAGCGAGGCACACACAGTCCAGGAGGTTCCTGCAGTGCATTGATGGTAACTTTCTGATGCAGGTGGTGGATGAGCCAAAGAGGAGATGTGTGCTGATGGACCTTGTACTAACAAACCAAGAAGGTCCAGTTGGGATGTGAAGGTTGGGGACAGCCTTGACTGTGGTGACCATGAGATGGTGGAGTTTGGGATCCTACATGGAAGAAGCAAGGCAATAAGTAGGACTGCAACCCTGGACTTCAGGAGAGCTGACTTTGGCCTCTTCAAAGACCTACTTGAAGGAATTCTATGGGTTAGGGCTCTAGAAGGGAGGGGGACCCAAGAGAGTAGGTTAATATTCAAGTACCACTTCATCCAAGCTCAAGATCAGTGCATCGCTTTGAGTAAAAAAACAAGTAGAGGAGTCAAGAAACCTTCATGGATGAGCAAGTTGCTTCCAGAAAAACTCCAAGGAAAGAAAGAATCAGTGTAATCAGTGACAGAGTCTAGTTGGTGTCCTCTAGTGGTGTTCCCCAGGGGTCAGTACTGCATCTGGTTAAGTTCAACATATTTATCAATGACTTGGATGAAGGGATAGAGTGTACCCTCAGCAAGTTTGCTGATGATACAAAACTGAGAGGAGTAGCTTGGATTCCTGGTGGACATCAGTTTAACTATGGACCAGAAATGTGCTGTTGTGGCGAAGAAGACCAATGGTATCTTGGGGTGCGTTAGGAAGAGTGTGGCCAGCAGATCAAGGGAGGTTCTCCTCCCTCTCTTCTCTGTCTATAGTGAGGCCACATCTGGAGTACTGGTCTCCTCAGTTCAAGAAAGAGGAGGAACTATTGGAGACAATCCAGAAAAAGGTTACAGTGACAATTAGGGGGATTGGAGTATCTCTTTTATGTGGAAAGGTTGAGAGACCTGGGTCTGTTTAGCTGGGAGGAGAGAAACTGACAGGGAATCTTATCAGTGTTTATCAGTGTGCAAAGGGGTGGTGTCAAGAGGAGGCGGCCAGACTCTTTGAAGTGTTACCTAGTGACGGGACAGGGGGCAATGGGCACAACGCAGAACACAGGAAGTTCTGTCTGAACATAAGGAAGAACTTCTTTTACTATGAGGGTGACAGAGCACTGCAACAGACTGTCCAGGGAGGTTCTGGAGTCTCCTTCTCTGGAGACTTTCAAAATCCACCTGGACATATTCCTGTGCAGCCTGCTCTAGTTGAACCTGCTCTGGCAGGAGAGCTGGACTAGATGATTTCCAGAGGTTCCTTACAACTCCTACCAATCTGTGATTCTGTGAAAGTTACCATTCATCCCAAACTGCTCCTCTTAAATGGCAAATAACATAGACTTCATTGTGCACTTTCAATGACTCCAAAAAAAAACCAGCTGTGATACTATTTGTCCACTGAAAATGAATAGCAGTGAATGTTTTCCTACATACATTATTTTCCCACATGCATTGTTTTCCTACATATCTTTATATATGCCTTATATGTATTAGTGCCTTCACTTTCCAGACTGAAAAATGCTTTCTTTTTTTTCTAAAATTCATTGCAGATAACTTGTGTAGGAGACAGAAACTGCACATGCAGAAAAGTATAATTTTGGAAAATACACAGTTGATGAGGAGTTGTTTTTCTTCTGTCACAGCAGAAGTTTGACTATTGAGGACCATTCACTCAGAGAAGTAGAGGATGGGGGACTACAGGCTTTTAAATCTTGTCACATTTTATTCTTTCAGTGAAAAAAAATATGATCAAGATCATTCTTCTAGAATCACCGTGGTTTTCTTGTGACACCTGTTTTGGAGACCTCTTTATGCTTTAGTTTTCTACTAAATCTACTTTCTGCAGTATTTTGTTGGGAGTAGTCCTCTGTCATGGAGGGCAGGGAGGAAGAACAGAAAGTATTTGCCATCTGACTGGCTTAATTATGTTTCTGTTGTAATTCAGCAACATACACTGGCACTGTGCAGCTCAGACACTGGGACTCCTCTGGGACCTCAGGCCAGGGCATTACCAGTCAGAGCCCATCCCAGCACCACCCCCCCAGGAGCAGGGAGGCCAGGGGGCTCTGGGGCAGCCTCAACCCTGGGCATCCTGCACCTTCCTGGGGATGGGGCCAGGCTGAGGCAAGGTCGGGATGTGGAGCTGCCTCAGTGGCTGGGCAGCGCTGGGCTGGGGAGAGCTGACAAGTGGCCCTGGAGAGGGGAAGGCTGAAATGGGTTTCCTGGACCATGGGCAGGTGGGGGGAGGCCCTGGAAGAGCCCTGCTGGTGCCACCAGGGCCCTGACAGGGAGCTTTACCACATTTATACTCTGCTTCAGGAAGATCTGTGACAGCCTCAAGGCTTCCTGGTGACTGTCATGGCAAGGGCCCTGCCCAGAAAGCCTCCACTCCTGGGTGTAGGTGCCTTTCTCAGCTCACGGGGCAGCAGGAGCTGATTCAGAGTTTTTTAGCTACCACTAATGGGTGTTTTCAGAACAGAAACTCAAACAGAGCACACAAAAAGCACAGAGCTCTGTTGGATTTTGTAGTAAATTTGGGACCTGACAAGTCTAGTGCTGGATCCTTTCTTAAGTGCCTTCTTGGACTGACACAGTTACCTGCATGTGAGGGTGAAGCCCCCCACTGCTGATGATTCCTCCCCTCACCCGGTGGTGCCCAGGTAAGCTGTTCTCCACACCAGGCACCCCTTCACCAACAGTGCTGCAGCTGCTTAGAGGCAAAATCACCCCTGCCAGGGCAGGCTGCAGCTTCAGGATGGCAAATACTCAACAGCAAGTGGATGAGGGGGGCTGTGTAGCCACTCTGTGCTAGTTTGGTTGCTCTTGTCCCCCATGCTCCAGGGATTTCCCTTCCTGGTTTATGGGTGAGCTTATAAAAGTGCTCTGGTGCTTTATAGGTTTTGGCTGCTGAGGAGGTTTCTCTCCCTACTCTTTGTGTTGCTCACTCTTTTTGCTTTCTGTATGATGAGTTTGCTCTGTAATGGCAGTTAACACAGTTAACAGGCGTGCAGTAATCTGCATAAATTGAGAAAGGCAAATGCAGACTTAAAATGTGCCAGAGAAGTGTGTTGGAACTACCAGCCGATTTCACAGCATCACACAGCCAAGACGGAAGACATTAAATAATACATGGCCCCTTAACTGGTATAACATGACCAATGCTGTGCCTGCAGCTGTACTGCAGCGCAGCACCATTGACGTATGCCACAGGGAAGTGTAAAGCCAGGAATCCCATTTCAAATGCAGATTGTAAGCTTCTGTTATTTTCTAAAGCACATTGGTTGGTTGTTGTTTTTGTGGGGTTTTTTTTCTTTTTAACTGTAAACCTTTTGGTTACAGTCAAAGACTAAAAAAAATTATGTTGCATGCCAAAATGCTGTTGATTTGCTCTGTGGTCTTGGTGTTACATTCAACCTCATTATGATTCACTTCTGCATTTCCATCTTTCACAGGGCTGTTATAATGCGTAACTAATTAATTTCTCTACATCGTTTGATGTCCCTGAGAAAATATAAACACAAAGCTACAGATATACAGACAAATAATAGTATTTCAGACCTACCAAACTCTGTGTTCAACCTGTAGTCAAAAAAATGAATTGCCAGTGTAAGAAGAAAAGCAGCTCTATGAGAAGCTGCAATGAGGAAAGGATCTCCAAAAAAGTTACCTTGTTTTCCTTCCTACCGATGAAATGGTCCATGATTTTACTTTCTGAGTTTGAAGCATTATTATTTTTTGAGCTCAGTTAATTTCAGAAAGCATTTAAGTAATTGCTATTTCAATAACGAGATGATAACAGGAGAAGAAAATTTCCTCCCCAGAATCATAATTCTCAGGATGGCGATAATTTTTGTGGGGGCTAAAAAATAAAGAATTAATATTTTCCAAGATTAATTTTGTCCAATAATTGCTATTATTCTAGAGCAGGGCTTCTTCCAGCTTGTCTTTGGGCTTGTGATTTACATTTAGCATATATGCTGTAATGCAATCACAATAAGCTATTTTCACACAGTAAGTATTTTCAATTTTTAAGTCTGCTAATGTGTCTGCAGGCTCAGCAGCTGTCACAACTTTAGTATTTGAATGTGAACTTTTACTACCTACTTCATGGTTTGTTCACCGAGTTCAAAAACAGAAACAGCAATTAAAAGAAATGGTTTTAGCTGATTTTTTAATGACATTTGACTTGTTTATAATCTACTTTCAGATATTCTAAAAGTAAAACCAGAAACTGGTCTTCGAAGGTAAATGACTTGTTGAAAATTAATTACTCAGCTCTAATTAGGATAAACATTTTTGCTCATGGAAATTAAGGGGATATACAGGCTCAGATATTTATTAATTGAAATACATAGCATTTTTGTTTGTGAATAATTTTTAAAATTATAATCCCCAAGTTTAACTATTGTGCAGTTAGTTACTACAGATACTTGGTTTGCAAAATGTGTGGCTTTATGGCTAAATTTCTGCCAAAGACCATATTGTTAAATAATAGGTCTGATTTTAGACAAGCACATGAAGTGGCATGAGAGTATGTTCATAGTCATGCACACAAATCTGGCAGAGAGTAGTCTGAGTAAATAACAATGAGCTTTATTTTTCACTCATCTCTTTGTATGTCTTGGAGCAGATTTGTCAGATTGGTATAAATACGGCTTTTTAAATAACGGCTTTTATGTAGAACTTCAATAATTATTTTTGGTTTGACAAAAACATCCCTGCTGCTGTCTACCCACACGCCAGTATTAATGCAACTCTCCTAAACCCCAGTCAGCTTTCCTGCCCTTTGCTGTGGTTGCCCAGTCTCATGGAAATATTGTTGTACAAGCAGATCAGCCTTTAATTATCAAGACCCAGTGTGCTTCACTTTGTTTCTCACTGTAACAGGTTTCCTCTGGTAAAAGACTTCTGCATTTATTTCATTAAATACTGTCAAGTATTACTTAGTGACACATTTACCAATAAGCAACATGTATAAAGGCTGCCCCACACAGCTGTCATGTTCCCACCTCATGCACAGGTCCTGGGGCTGACTGTTGTGCTTTGGGAATCCTCCCAGTGGCCATGGGATTTTCATCTGCATGAAAATAACATGTCTGTTCAATAAAAAAGTAAGTTTGAAGCTAAAATTACCTTTTTTATAGTAGTCACATTTCAGGGTCTTTAGACAAATTAAGGCACTAGGTGTAATTAGAATAGCAGTACCCAAGCAAATGGATGAACCATTCACAGGGCATGGCTTGCAGGGTGGCTTACTGAAGCAGGTAAGAAAAGGCAGCAGTAAACTGTGAGCCACCCTTTTGAGGTTAGTGAGAAAGCTCAGCTGAAAACAAAACTTCTCTGAAAGTGCTTGAATAAGCAGGGCCTCTTTCTCAAACAAGAGCAAAGCATGAAGATTTATTTCTCCATCTTAAAGTGTCTGACTAGCTTGTACGAAGTTAGGTGATGATCTTAAACTTTTCAGTCATAGAGCAGCAGAGAAGAATCATTATTCAATTAGCATGTCAGTACTTGTTCATTCAGTCATTTCTATAATATGAGCGTTGAAAGTACAATCTCCATGTGGAGGTGCTGACCAAGTGAGAAGGTGTCAGTGGATGGATCCCAGTATTTATGCAGCTGCCTTTGCAAGGCAAGGTGTATGATTTATGTAGCCTCAGTTGTCCCACAGAAAAGTGTGTTCTTAGTTAATTAGAGGCAGGTTCTGTGAATTGGTGAGCATGGCTTGGAGTCAGGGACCTTGAGATCCACAGGCAGGTGAAGTCTCAGCTTCACAGGGGCTGAATTCAGCCCTGCATTTGCATGCAGAGGCATAAACTGCTGCTGGCTGTCATTTGCCACAATGGCACCTTTGAGAGCACATCAGCAGCTGCTTATGGGCAAGTACTGTGTCAGAGCTGGATTGCTGTTTAGAACTGCTGAGTGAATTAAGATGTGTAATAATTTTAAAAACAAAAGGCTATCTTTACCTGTGTCCTACTGGGGCCTGTGTAGTGTAACACCTTTGAGAAACAGGTAGTGGAAATAAGGCACCATTGGTCTTATTGGTCTTGACTGGTATTTTGACAGGTCCTCTCCTCTTTCCACAACCAAACTGTTAAAAAATGTCTCATTAAGAAGCAAGTTCTCCATTTGCGCGTGTTTTTTGAATACAGTATCTCTTGCAGTTTTGGCTTCTGTTTTATTTCTCTTTACTTAATTCATGCATTTCATAGTTTTTTTACTTTTTTTGCTCCCGCTTCTTATAGTCTGTTAAAAATCATAGGCATATAACTGGAAGGTAGATGATGTAGCTTGGAGAAACATATTTAGAAGTCTAAATTTTGTCCAAAGGGATGATTTTCACAGTTTTGGTTTTAATATCTTGCACAAACTGATTGATTTAAATGATCCATCAAGTGGTAATAGCTTAACAGACTGTTTAATGCAATGCTATCACAGTGAGTAAAAAATAATAGCAATGAAGTTTAAGAGAAGTAGGCACTTCATAGCTAGGAAGAGCCTTTCCAGTGAAAAGGGGCACCTGTTTCAGCTTCAATGAGGTTGATAGAGGTTACTAGCTCTATGGGAAAACACTTGGACTCAGTCTGGAAAGACTAGTCGCAAAGGCTAGAACTTGATTCAAAGTGTTTTGCATTTTCATTAGGACAAGATCAACATTGAAAAAAAAAAAAAGTGGAAGTATTTGATATTTGAAAGCTGGATATTTTAAATTCTTGCTAGATGACCTAAAAGTTACAATTTTTATAATTTCACACAGCTGATTTTTATTTGAGATGAATGGCCTAGAGTAGCACAGCATGTAAAATACTTAAAAATACCTTTTAATTGTAACTTAAACAGGAATTACACAAAAACAAATTACTCTTTTCTGTCATAACATGTAATAAAGAGAATTATTTGCACATTTGTTCGTGAAAAAGATATGAGTTTACTTTGTTCTCATATGGCTTTCATAACAAGAGCTAACAATGAAACTTTATCTAGTGTGATTCTGTAATTTTTGTTTTAAATTCTTATTGTATAGTGAATAGATCCTGAGGGTGAAAAATATTGGTTTTAGCAATGACTTTATAGTTATACTTCATTCTATTCATGAAAATACAACAATATAAAAGTAAATTTTTCATAGGCAGTCAAATCAGTTAAAAGACAAGTCCTAGATGAAAGGAAAATGTGTTCTTAAAAAATCATAGCCAGAATATTGAATTTTAAAGGTCTTAATTCATTAAGGAAGTATGTATTTTGGCACACAGGCTTTTGGCATTATGTTTGCATAAAACCAGTATGAACATAAAGAGGAGGGTCAGTATCAAAATGCAGCCTGTGAGGAGAAATGCAACAGTAGATAATAAACTCGTGCCTTGTGGTTCATATTTCTGATCCAATTTCATTCTTCTTTAGTCCTGTGATGTTTCTAAGAGAGCTTTGAGGTATAAAATTAGTTTTCATTGGAGGTGGAGGTGAGGAATTTGCTAGAATCTGTTAGTACTGTTGTGACCAGAAATTAGTGCATTCTTTCTTGTCACCCTGGGATTTGTCAGGTGTAATGGAAATGCCAGCTGCTCCTTGTTGCTTGCCGAAATCACTTTATCTAGCTGGTTTGTTTGTCTTGGGTATATGTAAAGATCTGGTTTGCACAAAAGAAAACAAAACAAACCTAGAAGTAAGGAGTATGAAAACTGTAGATAAAGTTTTGCTGAGATTGAATCTGCATATAAGAATAAAATGGCAAGAAGCACTAGGATAGTGTTGTGAATCAAAGCAGTATTTTGTAAAGATGTAGTTAGTTTTGAAAAGCCAGTACAGCCATCTCAGCCATCTTTATTGCTTGAAATTTATAACACAACACCATTATAATTTTCTCAGACTGTGGTGAATGTTGGGGCTTTGAAATGTAGACATTATGTCTATTCTTAAAGTTTCCGAATTCATGAATCTAGATTATGAAAACAATTGAATTAGCTTTAAAATATTTAGATAAAGAAAATTAAATTAAAGCATATTGGTATGCATCAGCTTTCCAAGATACACTGTTGGTTTTCTTGTGTTGCATATATGAGGGAAGATGATACAACTTTTCCTATAAAGAAATTTTGATACTTGTTGGTAGGCAAAAGTGTCATTTTCACATGAAAGAATAAACGGCTATGGCAGTTACTTTGTAAGTGGCAGTATATAATTTGAATGCTCGGAGAACACAGAGATTTTTGATAAATGCAAAGTTTCGGTGCCTTTCAAGCTATCTCATGCTAGTGGGGAAAAAGAAAACCTAAACAGTGAAACAAAATTACATGTTATTTTTTAAAACGTTTGCTCAGCTTTCAAGTTTGACTAGTCAGGCTATTTAATGGTATCACATCTACTGGATTTTTCTTAAACTTCTGCCTTTTTATTTTCATACTTAATGTGAACTTGAGGCATTTGCGATGAGGAGCTTAGGTTAAGAATTAAACAAGACAAAGTTTGTGGATGTTTAATGGCAAGGATTTGTTCTGTCTGAAATGTACAGAATTTTAACCCCATGGAATTAGATCACCCATTTTCAATGCTCACAGAAACTTTAATTCGAGTTCAACTTGTGAACTTTGTTCTTACGTAATTGTTGTTTTGTATAATGCATCTGATGCCGCTGAAGTCATTGCAATTTTACATTAATAAAAGTGCAATTTTTTTCTTCTTATTTGTGTTACAAGCTTCAAAAACAGACATGGAGTCTAAATAAGGACAAATGAACGAGTAGATAATTTTGTTTCAAGCTTATTTGTATAAAATTATATCCTCTAGCAATTAATACTTGCTCAAGTCAGGTTTCTGAGAAGTTGACAAATTCTGTTCCTGACTGTTATCTTATCTGATAGGGGTGGGAAGACTGCTGTTTATCACAAAAATGCTCTTAGGGGGTGGCTTGGCTGCTGAGCTTGTGGAAAGGCAAAGGTGAAGGAGTGATGAGAAAATTCTTCCACTAACGCAAGTATTTCCTGTAGACAGCAATTACATACAGGTCTGTGAACTTTGAGTAGCTACCCACAAGCATTTGAACTGTGAGCTCAGTGTAGTGTTAGTCTATTTTTTCTTTATTTCTGTATTTTCAAGATACCTGGTAGAGACTTTTCAAACTGATTTTTTTTTTCTTTATGTGTGAAAGATCAAATACTGCAATTATTTGATCATTTTATTACCGATGTACAGTCTGTATACCATAAAAGAATTTGTTAAGTTGGAAGCATGCATAGGAGTTTGTAATTTTCCTGACTTTTTCTGCAAGCTATGATTCTAGCTGTACTATTAAAAGCTACTTTATATGTAGCAGTTTTACAGGTTTTTGTCAACTCATTGTTTCATGTCATATAGAGTAGGAGGTCTCTCAGCTTAATTTATGAGCTTACTTTAAAGTAAATCATTATATTTCCTTTACTCTGTGGCATTTCTTAAATGAAAGTGTAGCTTAATGCTGCCTTCAAGTACTGTGAGCTTTTTTCCTAACTGGTAATAGCATATAGTAACGATACAGAAAATGTGTACCATTGGCTACTACTAATCTAGTATAATAAAGAAAAATCCTATTTGAAAGGGAAATATATTCTGTTCAGTTGTAGGTGGAAAAATACACTGGGAGTTATCTGTTCTGCTGATGTAACAGCACTTCTGCTAAAGAATCCTGATGGATGTGCTGGTGACCTTCTCTCTACAAGTTTCTGATGTACAGGCATTGTGGTTGCTATAAGCCTTATTCCAATGTAACCACCCAAAATATGTCCATGGATCCTTCTCCCAGGGAAAAAAAACACAGTTATCTTCTACTCGTACTTTCAAAAGTGACAAAAGACTCCAAACAAAATGTGAAAGGGAGGTTCCTCTTACTCTGTACCAACTATCCAGGCATTTCTGAATAGAGCAGGTTGTTGCATTCGCAGCTTCTTTAAGAATAATCCCCCACCCTGGCCTACCAATGAGAAATGCAGTTCTGAGATGCTCTGGTTTAGATTCTGGGTGCCAAAACTACCCTGTGCATCCAAAGGAGTAGAGCAGTTTTTTTGTTTTGTTTTGTTTTGTTTTTCTTTTTTTTCCTGACTTAACTCCCTGTCACTTCACAATATGGTCAATTACAGTACACAATGCTAGCAAATTGTCTTTTGTAGTGTTAGAAGTCATTGACTGACTGATCAAACATGATTGTCCAAGAATGTTGAACTAGTATTACGGGAATGAGAAAACGAGACATCAGCATGAAAGCTATGCCTCACAGTCACTAGAAGCTTATGTACTGTGTTGAGACTAAACATGTCCAATGTTATGCAATTCCAAAAATTAAATTATTTCAACTGTTTCCTGATCACAACAATGTTTGAAATAGCCCAAAAAGTAGAAATGTACAGAAGAAAAAATATGTTGGCTCAAAACCCTTGGGGAGTTAATTTTTCAGAGATAGTAAGAATGCACACATCCTATGGAAATCCAAGAACTCCTTGAATACTGAGTACTTGAGTTACACAGGCCTTAAAATTACTGCTTTACATTTAATTTGTTCTATTTGTTCTATCGCATCTCATCTTTACCTTAAATGTACTACTGTTCTATTTTGTCCAGAGAAGGAAATGGAGTTTAACTCATATATTCTGCCTTATCATATTCTGCTATTTAGTGATATGGTCATATTCACCCTTCTGTGCCAGTGTACAGTCAGTTTTGTCTTTTGGTCAGAAAGGGGTTTAAAACTATGGTGTGGATTTAACCATCTCTTCAGCGCCCTTTTTTTCACCAAAGACCTCTTAGTAAGGCAATCACTTTGGTATTTCATTGTTTCAGGATTAAATACATAGTGGGCTTTTTGTTTCACAGTTTTACTTTATCCTGTTAAACTACTAATTGCCACCTGGACTTAAATACATTCGATGAATATCAGCTGGTACTCCACTCCTTTCCACTGGCCATGGGCAGCCCTAGCCTGTTCTGTGCAGAACACCTCCTGTGATACAGAAGTGTCAATCATTTTATCTGACAGCACAGTTTATGTGCTGTCTGTGGAAAGAGGGAATAAAGGTGAGTTCAAAAGCATTTTGCAGGCAAATGCCAATCAAATGCTAAAAAAATTTAAAAGGACAGTATTTGATTTTTGAAATTCTACACTGGCATTTTGTGAAGAGCTCATGTGATTTAAAATTATATTTTTGCATGTAATTTAAATTACCTGCTCTCAACAGATGTTTGATCTGCTACCTGGAAGAACATAGTTCATGTTTCCAGTTGCCTTAATGATTTCCAAAGGCCTTTAATGGGGAGAAAGGGATTTAGACTGCTGATGGAGATGAATTTACCAATGAGTATGTCTGGCCCATAGATTTTAGAATTACTAATGTTACCCCATTTGAATAATAGGAAGTAAGTTGGAAAATAAATAATATCTAAATAATTTAAACATTCTTAATTATCTTTTTGCTTTGATGATTTGATAAAAACAATACGTACTCTTTTTTATAATACACTATGTCAAAAGAAAAGTAGTAATAGTTTATCTATAGGGAAAGGTCATAAGAAAAATGGCAGGAACTGGCAGAGATACCAGTGTTCTTTTGGGCCTTGATGTGCAGGCTCTACAAGAGCCTGAGATTTTGTCTGGTCAATAAAAAACCATCAGGTTGTAGTTATTCTTGCTTTGCAGAGATCATGGACACATACAGATTGACAGTGTTGTATACTGGCATGAGTGGTGTCTATGTATTTTTTTCACCATACTAAGAAAAAAATGGTCTTAAGTTCAGTTCTGAAACTCCCCAGTCATCTCTGGTTTAGGTTGTAACTCAACTCAAGGAGCAAAGTGAGACTAGAGCTGGTTCAAAACCATGTGCTACTTAAGAAAAAAATATTAGAAAAAATGTGGGGTTTTAACAGAAAAAAGAAATGCTTTCCACATTTCTAAGTTAATCAAGATTTGTGTTTTGTTGCCCTCTTCAGAAGAATTTTCAAAATCAAACCTTTTATTTAAGTTTTTAAGATTTAAAAATACACATTTTATTTCATCACATATCGGAAGAGATGTTTCATTTTTTCTGCTCTTTTTGAAATTTCCTCCTCTTAAAACATTCTCAGCTTTTGTGCTTTCAGAAATTTCCTGGTGGAAAGTTTTAAAGAAATGGTATGAAAAGTTTTCCCGGATCTTTATCTTCCTCTTACTGCTCCGCACTCCCCCTCCCTCCAGCAGAAAATATGTTGTTGGCAATAGTTAAAGAATGAAAAAGAGGAAAGAGATGTAAAAATCTACCAAGCCCAACAGACCAAATCCAAAGACTTATGGTGGATGAACTTCAAGAGGAAAATATTTGTTCTTGAAGGTTGAGTTCAACAAGCACCTCCAGAAGGAATAACAATTATATCGCATCTGTGAGAACTAAGTCGGCAAACCCTGAAACATTTAGGCTACATTTCATCTCATCTAAGTTAGCCTGCCTAGCAGTTACGAGTCTGGCATGAAGAAATCATCTGGGTAATGGAAGGAGATGACAGACGGTAATTTATTCCACCTGTATTATTAGCTGAAGTTATACAAGTTTAATTCATTAATGTTTTGCTTTTGCCCATGTAATTTTCATACCAGCAACCATATCTGAATCTCAACCTAATTTTTCAGATCACAGAATCACAGAATTTCTGAGGCTGGAATAGACCTCCAAGATCATCAAGTCCAGCCTATGACCAAAAACCATGCCCATGACATCAGCTATACCATGTCAGTAAGCGCCACATCCAATCTTTCCTTAAACACCTCCAGGGATGGTGACTCCACCACCTCCCTGGGCAGTCCATTCCAGTGTTCTATCACCCCTTCTGTGAGGAAGTGCTTCCTAATATCCAACCTAAACCTTCCCTGGCACAGCTTCAGGCCATGCCCTCTCATCCTGTCACTAGCTGCTTGGGAGAAGAGCCCCACCTGACTACAACTTCCTTTCGGGTAGCTGTAGAGAGTGATAAGGTCCCCCCTGAGTCTCCCTTTCTCCAAGCTGAACAACCCCAGCTCTCTCAGCCTCATACGACTTTCCCTCCAGTCCCTTCACCAGCCTCATTGCTCTTCATTCTGAAGTTGAATGTTTAATTTTTTTTTTTAATATACCATTACAAAGCAGATAAACAGCTGTCTGTAACAGAATAGGCAAGACATAACAAAGTCAGTTAACCAGTCCTGGATGCCCATGAAGTTTGATCTCATTCAATAAGCAAGCAGTTTATTTTCAATAGGCAGGCGTGCAGTGGCTGTTAAAATCAAGTTAATAACTCTGCCCCACTTCACAGGAGCAGAGTCACTAGTAGGAAAATGAGGATGAAGAGAGGGATGTCATGCCTCTACTCCACTCCAATTAATAATGCCAAATGCTGCAAGCCTACTGTAATATGATCTATTAGTGGCTTTGCAGCTCCTTCTCTCCAGTTCTGCTCCAGAAATAGATGCATTTCAGTTCTGTTCCAAAAAGCAGGAATAACAACATTTGCAGAACTGAGTAAAAGCTAGAATTTCACCAAAGGGAACATGAAACTTGCTGACTGTTGTCAGAAGATAAATTTGTGAAAAGGTTAGTACAGGTTGCACAAAACTTTTAATGGGAGTTCTACAAAACTTCAAGATATTTTGATTTACCCAGAGAGTGTAATATTTGTTCATGTTTTAAGATTTACCTTTTTAAATCTTGGGTTTGTAACTACATAGCAAATAGCAAACATAACATTTGTTGTAGTAACGATGGCTTTGAAATTCTTCGTAATCAAATATATTTAGCTGCATAGCTAAATATTTTTATTTAAAAGATTGAAGTATGTGTGGGGTTAAGAAGAGAGGAGGTAATTTGCCATGACCTATTTTCATTCCATTCCAATCAAAATTGCACCACTTAGCTGAGTACTAAAAAGGGATGCCTGAAGCACACTTGCATTAAATCATCTGTTAATGTCAGGACAAATTTCTGGTCTACTGACTTGTAAGTGGTGACAGGCCTCTGCAAGGGATACCTGTGTTTTTCACACTCATCAGAAACTTTTATGTGGTAGGATAGCAAAAAAGGCCTGAAATATTGATAGTTGGTATTAAAAAAAATCTCCAAGGACATAAGATGAAGACTAAGAAAACAGTTGGAAATACACATCTTTGCTATAACTATCTCTGAAGTAATGGTAGTCTCTAATTTAGCCAAAACATTGATCTTTTGGCACAAGAGGTTAATAGGATGAATTGTTCTTGTAAAATTAAATATTTGTGAATTCAGTCATGGTGTGAAAGAATTGTAGCTCTTCCAAATTTCATGGTATTGCAGCAAAATTTGGCTTCTGAGCAAGTATCACAGTCAACTACTTGTCCCCTTTCCTTAGTCTGAAAATCTAATTAGGATAACACTTTCCAGAAGCCATTCTAATATGTTTTGATTTCTTCCTGGATCCTTTTTGTTATCTCTTTCACTTATCGGTTCTGTGGCTCCCATGGAAGCCAGTAGGTAGGTCCCACGTACAATGAAGTGTAGAACTGGATTCAAAGCTCCTAATTTGGTATAGCATGCAAGCAGGTATATGTAAGCTGCAAAAGTCTAATTTTTAAATGTGCCTTGTAACAGGGCTCCTTTCAGCACAGCATTCTGGTAGCAGATGCCTTCCTGCCTTCTCTCCCTTTCCAATACCCTGTCCAGCAGACAGTGCTGAGGTTCCAGACTGAGAAGTCCTGCCTTCATGGGACGTTTGGGTGTCACAGGCTATGGCCATGAGCAGCTGAGTGAAATACACTCAGAACAGGGGCTTGACAGGTCTGTCACTGCCATGACATACTGTGCATTTACAGTTTAGTGCTGCTGTAGTGTATAGCACTGTTGCTGTAGCTCTCCATGTGCCAAATGAAGTCATTAGCAGACTTGAGATCTATCAACCATCTGTGCCCGATATCTGTTCATCCTTGAGTGGGAAAGAGCTATTGGTGCAGAGCTACAGTGTGATGTAGTGATGCTAGAAGGTCTCTGGGGTGTGTCTTGGTCATTTGAATTAGTGTGCCTCTTGCATAGCATTTACTACCCACCCCTTCCTCCTGGATAATGTTTGAGTCTCTTGAGAAGCCTGTTAACATGAGAACTGGTTTGCGTGGTTTGCCATGCATGGCATGGCAAACGATAGAGCATCTTTTGTTAAATATTTGCCAATGACCAGGAATACTCATCCAGCTCTGGTGTGAATGAGAAACTTAATAATCCATGAAGGATTTTTTTATATCTTTAATCTACATTACACTGGGTTCATGAATTAGGGAAAAGAGTGTTAGTTATGGCTTTCTTCCTGGTGGTATGTTAGAATCCACGAGCTGTGACACACCATTTACAGAGATGTCTGGAGCTGTTGAATATAAAAGCTGAAAATTATATTGACCCTATCAGTGCAATTTAGCCTTTGGTAGTTCTTGTGAGGGTTTCTTATGTGTGTTATAAAAGCTGCCTCACTGTGTTGCAATAGCACACAGGAACACGTGGAAACAGAATGATCAATTATTAGTAATGGTGTATGTAATATTATCAGTGGAGCAGTTATTAGCCAATAATTATTTGTTTTCTTTCTTTTATTTCCTCATTGACATTTTTCATTGTCTTAACATCCAAAATTCCAAATCTGGACTGTCCTACTATCAAGTCTGGGTCTGCTTTATTTAACCCAAATGCAAATCTGTAGTATAAAGCAATACAAATGAGGTCTGAACTGAAAGCAAATTCATATTATGTTGAATTCAACTTACATTGGTATGTTGCCAAACTGAAGCCTTCATAGCCTGTCAAATGCAAACACCAAAATAAATTTTCATGGCTGTCCACTAGACTGTGGACAATCTCTGGCTGGCACAGACAGGGATTGCTTAGACAGTAGCTCCAGACATCTTGAGAACAGAGACCTCCTTACAGGGTAAATTTACAGTTTTCATATGTTGCTCAGAGAGGAAATAAAATTTAACAGATTGCAGTAATTTTTGTTTGCTGGTAAAGTATGCCTGAGAATAATGGTCCATTAGTAAAGCTGTTTTACTCACTGTGTGTTTACCAGTCTGGGAAAGATTATGTTTTCTACTTGGGTTACCTTACTGCATACAGGATGCATCTCTAAAAGATGTACAGTCTCTCAAAAGAACAAATCTTTTTATTCAGTGCAGTCAGTTTATATAATATTGTTTGTTGTTTGAAATAGCAGTTTCCTTTAAATAAACTTGAACAATTTATTGTTGTGGAGCTAACGCAGACACTGAGACTTGGTTCTTTCTGTTAATGAACTGTGTGGCCAGACAGGCTATGATGAAAAGCCTTGAGAGCTCTAGGACACTTGTAACTAAGTTTTGCATTGCAGAGGATTGAAAAGTCTCTGGGCTCTCCCCTGAGAATTTTCCCTCAGTTCTCGTGCTGTGAGATGTGTGATTTCATAAATTAGAAATTGCAAGTCTTTGTGAGTTAGAAATTTATGGGCATTTTTCCTTATTTGTGGGTATAACAAACTCTGTGAGTACTCTGCTCTGTCTCTGCATGTGGATATGCAGTTTTAGTGCTGCATAGCTGGATGGAGAGGAATTTTTAGAGGTATCAGAAGGGACAAGCTGAACAACAGCACAAATTAAATAACTGAGATAAATGATTCTGCTGGAGTTAGGATGACAAGGGCAAAGCCTTTGTAGGGAATAACCCATTTCTTGAAGCACTGTATTGCCAAGAATTGTTTATTCTTTCTTATTTTAAAATCTGGGATCACACAGAATCAGAACCTGGTTGTAGTATGAGGAATAAGGTGAGTCAGTTAAGGCAGAAAAAAATCAACACAACGTGACCATGAAGCTTGAAAGAAATACTGTGATGCATGAGAAAGATGTTGTTTGTTTTGTATTGTTGTTTTGGTTGGTTGGGTTTTGTTTTGGTTTGGTTTTGCCTAGAAATGGATATAGTTAAGTTCCAGTCTGTCCTGGCTTTGGCTGTAATAAATGTTGATAACACACTGATGGTTTAGTTGTTGCCAAGTAACACTTACCCTAAGTTAAGGGTTTTTCAGTTTCCCAGGCTCTACCAGCAAGCAGTTGCACAAGGAGTTGGGAGGAAATATATCCAGGAGAGCTGTCCTGAACTGGCCAAAGGGATATTCCATATTGTAGAATGTCATGCTCAGTACAGACACTGGTGGAGTTGTCCAGGAGAGGCAGATCACTGGGCAGGCATCAGTCAGTGGGTGGTGAACAATTGCATTGTGCATCACTTGTCTTTTCTTGGGTTTCATTTCTCACTTTTTAGTATTATTTTTCATTATTATTATTAT